>QNQO01006223.1:0-143804 GCA_003290165.1 Berberis thunbergii
CAAAAAGATGTTACATTGTCAGCATGAAAAAATAAATCCAAAACTGAAACAAAATGCAAATAGAAAACCATACTTGATTGAAATTAGTTCGATTTCTTACTCTTCTTCTTCATTTCTGCGCTACCAGCCTTCCCAGTTTTACTTTTCTTCTTCTTCAATCCAGTAGAACCAGTTGCAGTGCCCACTACTTCATCATCAACTCCTTTGTTCGGTAAAGACAATTCATCCTTCTTCTTCTTCTTCTTCTGTGCACCATCTGGTTTCTTTACCTTAGGCGACCTCTTTGACTCTTTCTGCCCATTCACCTCCTCGAGAACCCGCTTTTTCACCTTTTTATCTGTTTTCTTCTTCTTAGTGCCCGACAATTCATCACTCTCAAACATACCATTCTCATTCTCATTCCCATTCCCTTCATCGACATCATCATCACTAGCCATACTATCCATCAAGTCACCAATATTACTATCCATATACCGAACTTCATGAATCCTCCCCTTCTTAGCCGCCTTTTTCTTCCTTGACTGCCACTAAACCTTCTTCCGACTCATTCTTAATCCGCTCGTCCTTCTTCTTACTAACACCCTCAATCTTCAACCCCACAGTAGGCACAGCTTGATAAACCGGTAAAGCCACCGACTCCGAAACTTTCAAATGAATAGACCTCACATTCTCCCATTTCTTCGGAACAATCTCCACAGCCCCATCAATTGCCGCATGCACATTCTCAACAATCTCCTCCCTCCCTTGTGAAACCCGGGCAACCTTCACAACACTACAAGTTCCAGTCTTCATATAAAACAGAGCAGACTCACACCCCTTTTGCACCTGCTCCTTCCAATTCTTGTGAGTCAAATCAATGGGTATAGGAGTCTTCTTCTTCTTGAAAAATTCCTTCCCCAGAAGCCTTGGAAGCAATGGAATTATCCGCTTATCAGCAAAGAACATCTTGAAAGAGTTGCAAAGCTTCCGTTTTGCCTCAAAGGGGCGATAGTCCGACTTGAGTTTAGAGAGTTTGAGCACTTTCTTGATGGGTATGTTATCAGCTTGGATTTTTTTCTTCGCCAAGTCGGAAGTGAGATTGGATTTGGGTCTGTCATCGATTATGAGACAGAACTCCTCAGAGGGGTGAAAGGGGTGGGGAAGAGGGATCTTGTAAGGGTTTGTGCGGCCCTTAGGAGGAATTTTTTTGAGTGTGAGGACTACGTAGAGGAAGTCCTCTTGTTCGAAAAGTTGGGCTTTATCGGATTCGGATTTGGATTTCACCCATTTCTTCAGTGCTTCGACAGCTTTTCCGATTGCTGAGATGGTTTGGTGAGTTACCTTTGTAGAAGATGGAAGTTGTGGTGCCTCCATCAAACCTTCTCTGCTTTGCTTGCCTGAAGAGAGTGAAGAAAGAGGAAGAAAAGGGGCAAGAGGAGACGAAGGATGTTGCGAAGAAAAGCCCTAAACCTTTGAAGTGTATGACAAATAGGTGAAGGGGGGAGTGGATATCTCCACCACTACAACATTTTCTCACACCATAAAATCACAACCCTAAATCACCCTCTAAGCTATATCGATTGCAATTCCTAGCCATTTTCACTTGGCAGCGATTGTTAGATACCACAATTTCCCCTCTTTGACATCACCACCCCCCACATTTTATCTAATGCCACAATCATTCTGTCCATCACCACCTCTTGCTCTTTGATCACGACCAATATAAACTCTAAATTTCTGAAAATTTATTTATCCCCACACTCTCTCATATCTCTCAACAGAGTTCCACACACTATCAAATTTTGATTCATCTTCCCCTCACATTCCCCTCCATTAACTTCACATTTATTAAGCAACCAAACCCTCCCTCCTCCTACAATCTCTTTAGTAAAACAAGGCAAACAAAACATGTGACAGGTTGTGTGTGCAATATGGGTGGAAATGAAATGTTGTTTGTGTGATAAGGTACGAGTTTGTAATTGTGTGTGTGATTTGGTGTGAGTCACTGTGAGTGCAATAGTGGTGTTGTGACATTGTAGGTTGGGTGGTTGTTCATTGTCTCATTTAACGAAACACACAAACACATTAAGGTATTTCGAAAGTCTTAAATTGCGTTATTAGAATAAAAATTGAAAGCCATTGAAACAATTTTAGAAGGCCATACAATCGAACTTGAAATCCCATTAAAAAAATTCGAATCTACTGAAACTTCAACTCGCACACACAGAGATCTATCGAACTCAACAACTGTCTTTGCACAGGGTCTGTGCGAAAATTCAATTCACACTCTCTTGCACGACTCTCTTTACCTTGTTTGCATAGGTCCGTGTGACACTTTCAACTTGCGTTTGCCTCTGCAAATCTCTTTACCTGGTTTGCACATAACCTTATGAGATGCCCCTTTTTGCAAATAAATTTAATTTATATTATGTTTTCAACATTCAGTAATGGATTATTTATAAGTTTTAATTGTATTATTTTTTTCAATGTTCAGTATGGCAAAGACGAACAATGACGTTGTGTCTTTTTGGTGGTGGTGGTGGTGATGATCTAGTTGATAGATAGCCAATGACGACATCTAGCCGAAAGGTGATTGAGGAAAAGGATAAATAATAGATGCAAGAGAAAAAAAAATAGAGGATGGAGAAAGAAGCGGTGAAGAAGAGGAGAGAGGATGAAATGACAAACAAATTTATTTACTAAAACAAAGTAGTGAAACAAAATCCCAATCGCAAAGTCAAGGTGGTTTGGCTAGTGAAGGGGTTGTACATAAGGGTGTGGAAGAGCAAGCAAATGAAGTAGATAAGGAGGCGGTGGAGGCGAAAAAAGGAGGGTGAGGATGACGAGGAGGATGGGGATGACGAAAACAATGATGAAAATGAACCAGTTGTTCCTGAGGGTCCCAAGGATAATTCGGTATTAGAGGATTACTTTGGGCAGATTTCTCGTGCCATTTGAAATGATGATGTGGTAATTATAATATTTTCAATTCTTAAAATATTTAAAATCTTTTTGTTTTATATTATTTGAACAATGAATATTTTTGTTATTGCTTGTTGTATTTAGGAATGAGGCAATGTCGACATCAATTCAAAAAACTTTATAGATTGAATTTGATAGAAGAGCCGAAAGAAATAAGAACAATCGCCTATAAGAGTAATCAACGTCATTTGATCGACTATTGTAAGAATCATGTCGATAAGGTGACTATGTGTGCCTACGTGGAGCGTTCACAACCTGGGACCAACATTTTTCACTTCCCTTTTGGAGAGATGACCATAACCCTGGAGGACGTCCATCATATCACTCATTTTTCAATCGTTGATAAGCATGTTATTTGAAAAAAAGAAAAACAAGTAAGATGAAAACAGAGGAATGAGTCAAACTATTGGTGAATGGTTTGGGCATTAAAACAGGTGAAGCACATAAGCATGTCCAGAAGAATGTTATTTTTGTTGAGATATAGTTTATTAAGGCTAATAGTTGTGGAAAAGTGGAAGCAACGCATTCTCGGAAAAAGAAAAAAAACCCAACAATTTGCTAGGGTTTACTTGTTATTTCTCTTTGGGCTGACTATCTTTGCTGATAAGATTGAAACAAATGTTCGTATGAATATTTGTAGTTGCTAATGAAGTTGGATGATATTGGGAAATTTGCATGGGGTATAGGTACTTTGGCGTTTTTGTAACGTCAATTGGGGTGTGCTAGCAGAGCGGGTAGCAAACAAATATCTGGATATTTGCCATTTTGGAGGTATTTTTATAGTTTATTCTTTCCATAAATTACCCTTTAACTGTCTAAGATATTTAACTAGTTAATTTTATGTGTTTTTTCTTTTATAGAGTTGTATATACAACCATTTTAGGCTTTAGGGTAACACCAATGCTTTATGGAATGATATTGCCCCCACCATGGCTAAGTGGGAATGCCCTCAACTTGTAGAGGTTGTGAATGAATAAATCATCACTTTTAGGAAGCACCTCGATGACATATCCATTGAAGAGGTAAATTTTAGTAATTAAGTACAAGTTAGATCTCATATTGTCTTTTCCATTAATGGTTTTGATTTTTCTTTCATAATTTAATAGTTTTCATGTTTGTATTGTCGAGTCATTTGGGACTCTTATTGTGAAATCGAAGCGAATAATTATGCTACTAGTATCACATGGCTCCAAGGTTATGTGTTATGCCCAAACATCAAAGATCCTATCACCCAGATAGAGTGATGAGACAGATGGAAAGAGTACATGTGATTCCAAATCCCCCCTTTCGAACCAAAATGAAAAATATAGGTCGATTCCAGCAACAACTACTTAGTGAATGATATTGTGTCATTCACTGAAACTTTGAATAATCATCTTGTGTCAAGAGAAAACCAACGTGCATTGGTGAGGTATCATTGGGCATGCATGTAGTGAGGACTATTGGAGTGGTTTCATCACATTAACCATCTTTTCGTCCAACTATCGAAGAATAGGGGAACTCATCCTAAGAAAACAATTGTTTCTATTGAACAATATGGTAATTTAACTATACTTGAATAAATTTGCATACATGTCAAATACAATTTTTCATTGTTTTAATGAAAACCAAAATTTTCCTTGTAGATACAAGGTGGTGGATAAGACTCTTAAGTTGCTTAAGGTTTATATTGATGATGCAGAAATGTTAATAAGGTAACTTGCTTAAAGGCAAAAGAAAGTATGTGACTTGCTACAGGAATGTTTGTGCCTATGACCTTGGAAGAGCAAGTGGAAAAGCAAAAGGGTGCTCCAGGTGGTAGTGTTGGTGCTCCAGGTGGTGTTGGGGAAAAGGGGGTGGTGGTGGTGTTCCAGGTGGTGTGGGGGGAGAAGGGGTGGTGGTAGAGAAAGTGGTGGTGGTGGTGGTGGAGGAAAGGGTGGTAATGGTAGAAGAAGTGCTGACAATGATGAGAAATGTGGTGGATGAACTGAGGCTAGAACCAAGAATAGACATGAATGCATCACTTCAATGCCAACCTGGAGAAAATAACTAAGAGGATGTGATGTGGATGCTTGATTTTTCTAGGTGTTCAATTTTGATATATGCATTTTTTTAGTACATTTAGTTTTGATGTCACGTACATTTAATTTGATGTTAAGTACATTTAGTTTTGGTCTAGGTTGTTCAGTTTATATTTGTTCCTTATGTACTTTGTTTGATGTAATGTTTTCTACTTGATGAAATGAATTATTTGTCAAACTTTTTTTTAACAATTCCATTATATGAAATGAATACCTAACTTATGTTTATTACGAAAGGTGCAGAAAACTTAACTTCAAGATGAAATGAATTAGCACATGGCCACAAAACATGGTAATGGTCATAAAATTTTAAAAATGAAATTGATATAATATAGTCATGGATAAAATTTATTAGTATTACACATGTGAGTACGTAAGAAGTTCAAAAAAGTTGGAAAAAATAGACACAAACTCAACCTCAAATTTTGAAATAGAACCTGGTTTTGACTAAGTTCGCACAAGACCAGGTGAACCCAATAACCATCCTTGCACACACCAATATGAAAGAGACCAAAATGGTGAGAAACAACCAAACGCAGATACCTCTCCAGCCTTAGTCTTACAATCGTAGGAACCTCTGTGATGGGGCAAAAAACATGACTTTTTTTTTTCTTCCAAAAACGACTTTTTGTGAACTTTTTCTGAATTTATTTTTTTGAATTTCTATGGTTTTTCCATACTTAAGTGAGATAATTCACCCAGAATACCTTTTTAACATTCCATTAAAAAAATCCATACTTTTGGACCTCCAAAATCGACTTTTTTCATTTTTTTTTGGAAGGATGTTGAAAAACAAAAAGGAAGGTTGATGAAGCGTTTATTTATCATTTAAAGAAGGAAAAAAATGAAAAAGTAAAATTAACAAAACTTGAAAAATGGTGGTTTTGGAACTTGTAGCAGTCACTTGTGCGAAGATATTAGCCATAATCACATAAAAGTCTGTGAGAGAGCTACCTACACTGGTTAGAAAACACCAATCATAAAAGAGTTTGCGAGTATGAATATAATACTCACATAGACCATTGCGAATGGGTTTCATGAGCAGTGTAGACACCATTCGCATGCATCCCTGCGGCTGCAATGATTGATTATGGAATTGTAAGGACTGATGCAGCTAGTCCCGAAACCACCATTTTTAGAAGTTTTGTTATTATTTTTCAATTTTTGTTTCATTTATGCCTTCCTCATGACCAAGAAACACTTGGTCAACATTTTTATTTTTTTTTGTATTTCAACAATTCCTCCAAAAAACTTAAAAAAAAAAAATCTACTTCGGCAGCCCGAAAATATGATTTTTTGAAGGAATGTTTAAAAGATATTTGAAGGTGGATTATCCCTCTTACTAGTATAGCAAAATAATAGAAATTACAAAAAAATCAAAAAAAAAAAATCACAAAAATAGTCGTTTTTGGACAAAGTCCAGTTTTTTGCCCCATTTGTCCCATCTTAGAAGTTCCTGTGAATTAAAGACTAAGGCCTGCATAGGTATTTAAGTTTGGGCGTTTCTCACCATTTTGGTCTATTTCACAATGGTGTGTGCGAGGATGGTTTTTAGGTTCGCCTGGTCTTGTGCGAACCTGGATAGAACTAGATTCTGAGGTTGAGCTTGTGTCTATTTTTTCTAGCTTTTTTAAACTTATTACATGCTCACATATTTAATACTAATAATTTTTTTGCCATGACATGTTTAATTCATTTCAAGCGAATTTTATGACCATTACCATGTTTTGTGGCCATGGGCAACAATTATTTTTTGAACTTCTTATATTCTTCAAATTACGATATTTATAACCATAACCATAAAACTAGTTGAAATGCAAATGGATCATAAGTAAAATGGGTATTCAATAAGTGGAATGCAAATTATATATTAATGGATGCTCACAAGCATACAAGTCATCCATTTATACAAAAATGATGACTTATCTAACAACCGGATCATCCTATGTCACCAAAACGAATACTATTTTTTCAAATCGGCATATTGGTATACGTATACATGTCAGTCACAAAATGTATAATTGTTTTTGCATGTGTGCATCAATCCAAGATACCAATGACCTCCTCCGACTTATTGATCTCCTTAGCATTGAATTTATTCACCATCACATCACCAATGTTGAGTTGGCCATTGAATTAACTCTTTCATGAGATTGCTTCTGAAAATAGACGAGAGGGTCAAGTAGGTACCTTCAAAGGCAACGGTGATTTGGGTGTCATATACAACAATACAAATTGAGCATTCTGAGCAAGGTGTATCACAAAACATAACCCGTATGTCGTTTAATTGTGACGACTGCTCAACATATGGAAAACATGTAGTCGTTGTGAGCTCTAACATATCTGGTTCAAGCAGTCAATTTCGTTTGTTAATGCGTACCTTATATTTTGAAATTGTTAAAGCATCGTTGATTACTTTCACGCCACACTCGCGCCACATTCCAACCCACAACTCTTTGTTTGTTTATATTTTCATTAGTAGTCCATTCCTTAGCTACTTCCAACCATTTTCCTTCTCTTAATCTTCTAGGAATTGGTCATGCATTAGAATTCACATTTCCCATCGATGCGTACATTCTCAATGCTATCATCATAATCCCAAATCCAGGACAAAATTTTTTCATCAAAATACTTGTCCACTTTTCCTCTTGAGTCTTGGCGTATTCATGACCCAATGGGTCCCTTTTAGTCGACTTATCAAAGCTTGGACAACTTATTCTGTTTAGGTCTTCATTTTCCTGCCACAAGTTTGGATGGTTCGATCATTAAAGTTAGACTCGGGTGACTCAACTCTAGAAGCCTCATCTTCAACACCAATTGTTGATCATGAGTTGATTCATTAAACATTTGCTTAATGGCGTTGACCACTAGCTCTATAATCACATTTGCATCTTTAAAAAGAGGTGTTCTGCCAAGTTGCATCCATTGCTTATCTAAAGGAGCTAGTAGAAGTTGTCCATTGGGGGTTAGATACTTTGTCATTCCATGAGTATAAGACAACCTATGAGTGGCTCAAATCACACATCCACACTTGGCAGGGTCATTGCCCACCGCTTCATACCTTCGAATTTTCAATAACAATCAAAAGCCTTGTGCACAACAGACCCATGAATTTTGTCAAATTTTTCGACACATGCTAATTCTTCTATCACCATTGTCAAACTTTGTTGAAATGACAATTCAATTTCTATTAGACCATGTCATACATCTTTGTCCAAATATTAAAAAATACCCCTTGAAAATTTTCCAACGTCTTTTTCAACTTCGAGTGTGTACCTTCAATGCGATCAGTTATCTATTGGCTAAAATGCATGAAAGTATCGGTCCATGCATTCATGAAGTACTCCTTCTGCGGATACCAAACTGTCCTCAAATAATCTAAACACTTCGGGTGTGATGCCCATTTTGTCTCGAACTCAATAATGGTCGACTTTTATTTTTCTCATGAAAGAACCAATAAACTCCTTCCACCCCTCATTATCCTCAAAGTGTTTTTTTGCAATTTGCCACATGCACAAAAATCTCATTGCACTAGTAAAGAATCGTTCAATGGCTTGATCAACTCAACTCTTTATCAGTGATAAACATGGGTTGGCAAGTTGCTTGGTTAAAAAATCCCCAATAATTTTTCCAACGCGCAAACATACGACTCCTATTTATCTAAAGACATAAAACAACATGCAACATTGAAAGTTTTTTCGTGTATCCAACACCTACAATTTAAATAGTGACATCCGACAACCACTAGTTTTTTTAAGTGTAATCCATAAGCATCACTGATGGGAAACACTTAGCTAATTGAATTGACTCAAGATGCACCCAGAAAATATTGGTTACTTTATTCTCCTCATCCATAGTGTGCCACTAAATGTAATTATTCTTGTTCAATAAGTACATGGTGTCTTACAAAACCATTATCCCTTGTAGTTGAAATGTCTGACACTGTAAATAGTCTTTAGACAGGAAACATTGTTAGGAAACACCTCTTTCATACCGACCAAGACATACCAAGGAGCGACACTCTACAGCTCTACTCCATCTAATCTACCTACAAATTAATGACAAAGGAGCAGTTTTGCTTGGACTTGCAACTTCCATCGATTATCATCTTCTGACACCCTTCTCAACTAAAACAGACAACCATACTTCTTGTACTGCGTGATCGACTATTGCCACTATCAACCTCATTCTTGCACTTTCAGTTATTTTATTTTATTTTATTTTTACAAAAAAATGACTTTTAAGGCCCACTTCTTCACAAAATAGACTATTTAGATATCGTATTTGATGTAATGGCTAATTTGTGTCAGTATACTTTTATGACCAACAAAGACTCATTTATTAATGATTCTGATGTAGTTTTTTTTTCTCTCCTTATTTTGACCTAGTCTTGCTGACCTACTGACCTGCACAAGTAACGCACGTGAGCCACATACCATTGTGGGGTGGCCGATGGCACTCCGATGCTAAAGTTAGACAGGGCTCTAAGGAAGGTATAATGCTGTAATAGGGAATTTGTAGTATACCTTAGCTTACCAACCTCATGTCTTATTTATGGTGTAGGGAGTTCTGGTTCTACCAGGCCATCGTAGTCATAGTTTAGGAAGAAGATTTTCGTGCAGATCCCTCCCTAATTAGGAGTCATGGTGTAGAAGGAAAGTTCCATGTTAGCTTCGTGCTCCTAGATATGCGGGAGATAGTTCCCAATCCAAGAACAATCCGTAGAAGGGAGTTTCCCTGTGTGGAAGATACTCTGGTGTTTGTTTCCTAGTTGGAAGCAGAGAACAACAGTAGTTGCCCGTTCGAAGCTGATCCTCGAGATACTTGCCTGAAGAGGGCTTACATGTATTGATGATAGCTATGAGACGTGTGGGCCTAGCATGCTGTGAGAGTTCGGGCTCGCCTGGAGGACCGCAGTTGGGCGGGCTTAGAATTTCTTGGGGCGGATCAGTGTTGGGCTGACGCTTGAGGCCGTAGTTCCTTGAGATTATCATGACATGTGTATGGCTCCGGTGTGTGACCATTTTTATGTATCATCAACTACTCCTCCCGAGTTAGTGGGCCATCACATCGGTTCGCTAAGTCATCTCTTGAAGGGATGCGCCGCTTATGATGATTGAGTCTAAATCGTTGCTTGAGCCACACGCTACATTAATTCAGTAGAAAAGAGGCAGGAAGCCAACCTCTATTTAGGTCATCTGCTGTGTAGAGTTCGATTATTCTACTTTCCTTGCTTTCAAAGCTACTGCTCTTATTAGAAAATATTATTCATTTTCCTCATGGCTCAAGAAAACCTTTTTGATGACGCTGTCTTGGCAAAAAGCCTGGAGTTTTTTGAAGACAAGTTGTTGTCCGAACCCGGTATCGCCAAAATTCGTACGAAGTTTGGGGGTACCTGAGGACCTGCCATTGTATCTTCGGACGGGCGACCAAATGCCAACATCACCTCCGGCTGGTTTCATATGTTTGCACCGCGGGATGCTTCAAACTGAAGTGTGCTTTCCAATTCTAGATGTGATATGGGAGTTCTTGGACTTGTTAGGAATTCCTCCGGCTCAGTTGGGGCCCAATGGATATAGGATCATCTTCATGATTATGCTCAATGCTAAGGAGGTCAGTGATAGCATGACTCCGCGGGTGATTCAATTGTTGACCTCTCCTCGGCTAAAGAGTAATGCTGTTTGTAAGATGAAGTCCCTGAATTGCTTTGTTAGGCTACTTGATGATTTCAAGTTCTGGCAGAAGTATTGCTTCTTGGCCCCTGCGGATTCGAAGTACTTTCAACGCAAGGGTCGTTTGCTCGAGTGACAATTCAGACCGCTTTGTAAGTTCATCTTCTTTCTTGTGACTTTGATGTGCTTGATGGTGGGCTGATTAACCATCGCTTGCATTTTTCTGCAGGAATGTTTCCCACTACTCCTGTAACCTTGGATGAGCAAAACACCATGGAGAAGTTCCATGTCCTGCCAAAAAGAAAGGCGGTTGATGTCATAAGGGTTTTCAATTTCATTCGTAGTGGGTTGTGGGACAACTGCATGTCACCCTCTCTCTGTATCGAGAGTCACACATTAAGTTGGAAGATGGGGCCCCTTTCAAGAAGAGGAAGGCTATTGAGTCCAAAGCCTTTGTTTTATCTGATGTGGAGGAGTCCTCTGAGACTATTGCTTTCTTCACGAGGAAAAGGTCTTGCGTTGGAACCGGTATGTCTTCTGCACGACTTGCTCTAGTGAAGGGGGAGCGCGAGTCAGCTAGACCTATTGAGGTGGAGACTGATGTTTTCGGCTTGGAGAAGGATTACCTGCGATTGACAGGAGTTATAGACAGGTTGAACCTTAGTGACGCGCAGGTCGAGGCTCTGAATGACGTATTGTGCGGGTTGCAATGGTTGCTTCCATTGGTGTTGATTCGTGTGAGGTTGCTCCAACAGAAGGCTCTTGTGAGGATTTGCCAGAGGTCATAGAATTTGATTGCCCCATAGTTGTTTTGCCTGATAGTGGTCGTGGCACCGGTCGTGTCTCTTGCAATCTGCATTGCTCACCATCTCACTCTAGGCCTCAGTTAGAGGTGTTTGAGTGTCATTTGGATACTTCGTTGCATTCTCTCCCTCCGGATCCCATTGAGACGCCTCGCAAAAAAGTGTTTGCTTCTGTTGACAAGGGAAAAACCATGGAGAAGAGCTTCAGGACGGTGGCAACCATGAAGGGCGATGTCGGCGTAGTTCCAGATTAGGAAAAAATTCATCCAGGCTCATGGATAAGCCTATTTGCACCGGATTTGGTGAAGCTGAGTTCACCGGTCTGGCACCAAGAGGTCGACGTGGAGTATGTTTCGAGGAAGCATATAAGCAGGCGTCATAGCTGGCTGATGGATCACGCTCCAAAACCCGAAGAGGATTCGTTGTTCGTTGGAAGGGTGTATGGATAAGCATGAAATACCTTATGATGGGGTATCTCTTCATTTGAGCCACACTATCGTTGTTGGGATGGAAGTAGAGGCAGCTCGTGATAGAGTATACACCGGAAGCGTGTCTTCTCACATATGCAGATGTTGTTCTGATGCGCTCCATGAAATTGAGCGGCTTAAGAAGCATGCCGAAGAAAAGTGGTTGGATCAGTCAACCATGGTCGTTGAGGCTTAGAGGGCTTTTCTGGAGAACCTTGAGCATGATCTGATTGAGGCGGTGTCTGAAAGGGATGAACTTAAGCATGAGTTGAGCCATATCCGCCGAGAAGTCGAGGTTGCGCAGGAAGCTGAGGCTAAGGCGAGTTCTGAACTGTTGTCTTTCGCTGAAGGGAGTGATTCGAAGGATGTCAACTAGGCTGCTGAGAAGCAACAGTTGGAATCTGATGTAGAGTTCTATGCTCGAGAAGCGAGGAAGGCCGGTGACCATATCAAACTGAGGCAGGATAAACTTAGTGCTATGAAGAGCAGTCTGGCCACAAAGTAGTCTCAGGTCAATGCGTTGACTGGCTAGTTGGAGCTACTGGAGCGTGAATTTGTTGATGCAAAGGTGTGGGAGGAAGAGCTTCTCCAGGAACAAGGAAAATGCGAGTTCTGCTACGTTGTACATGGACGGCTGGAGTTGCTGGCGCTGATGAAGGAGGAGCATCTGGAGTGGGATCTCAGCCGTTATAAGAAGATGTCGTATGTGGACCTTTCTGTTACCTCGACATCATCGAGCGAGGAAGACAGTTTGAGCTCGGATGTCTAGGCTGCAGTGTGTATGGACGCAACTTTTGCTCCTTCTTCCACTAAGCTTAACTCTTCCATTTTTGTACCCTCTCCCGATAAGGAATGAACTTTGTGTGCTTGTACTCTTTTTGTCTTTGATCATTAATGAAAATAGTTTTATTCGTTTCGTACTTGTTGTCTCTATTGTATGTTTTTCGTTTTGCATTGTCATCTTACTTTGGCATAAGATTGTTGAATCAATAGGACGCTAACTGGTTTGTCTGCGGTAAAGAGCTTGACCGCTTTGTGTTGTGTTGTGTAGTCATGTTCGGCAGTGGGCATGTTATGAACAGTTTAGCAAGGGGTTGAGTCCTCCAAGTTGTGCCCTGTCCCCAAGGTAAGATGCTTAAGCGTTACCTTGCTTGTCTGACCGGTCGGCTGTAGCTGCTGCTATGAGCGAGTTGTGATGGTCAAGCGTGCGTGTCAAAGCGTTCCTGCCGAGTCAGGCATCGTAAGCTTTGGTTGGCATCCTAAGTAGCTTTTATCTAGGCACTGGCCGTACGGTCTCTGTATTAGCGCAAGTGGCCTTCACTTAACATTAGAATGCCAATCCATTTGAGCGTGAAGACGCTGACTCAACTAGATTCCCATTTGGCGACCAGGTTGAAAGCAGTGGTCCCGTCGTAAGTCATCGAAATCAGTTCAGGACTTACTAGTTTCCCACCTTTCGAACTATCTACACCTTCCCACCTTCTAGACTATCTACACCCTCGTAGCGCGGGCTACAAGTTTAGGTTTGGTGATTTGGCGGGCATGCTGAAAAATAGTGGTCCCGTGGCGAGCCATCAGAATCAGTTTGGGAGTAACTAGGCTCCCACCTTCCAGACTATCTACACCCTCGCAGGGGCTACAAGTCCATGTTTTTATCAGAAGCTTTCATTGCTAGCTGTCACCAGCTAGGCTTACCTGATTCGGTTCGGCGATAATTGACTACGAAAGGGGCAATGATACCTGGCGAGTCATCATCACCAGGCGTGATAACGCTGATTGGACTCCCATTTCCTAAATCGTCGATGCCTGCGCTAAGCGAACTAGGTGTCAGGATGAACCATAAGCCATCGTATTTAGTCTTAGCTAACTAAGCTTGTCTGGTTTGAATAGAGGTTCCGCCTGCTAGGAGGCGTGAGAACCTAATCCATCCACACGTTGCACGAAGTGGATGAAACTACCTTAAATCAGCTGGTGATATGTAGGTATAATCTGTATGTCAGTGTTGACTAGGATCTCTAGTGCTCATGCCAAGCACATGATGGAGTGTTGTTTGAATAATAGGCTGAGCCCATGGGCCCGCAGAGGAAGGGCTAGGGTTTCATGCATAGTGCGTTGCGTGTACGGCGTAGATTGCGCGGTGACATGCGTACGGCGTAGGCTGCGTGACAATTGAGTATCGGTTAATCCCCTTCAATTGATGGGGTTGCGTGCAGTGCCATTAATTGATTGATGTCTTGCAGTTTCCTTTGGAACCGTCGTCTTCCAGTTAATGCTTGAGTGCCCGCTGGGTGAACCATCACGTCTATATAATGGTGTTTTCCAATCGTTGTAGGCACTATCTTTCGCAGAGCTTATCTTCTATAATGTCCTTGCTTGAAGAAGATGCTTTGGGTTTTCCAAAGGCAGAAGAAAATGCTTTGGGTTTTCCAAAGGTTGAAGTTGAATCTCCGTATCTGGAGTCTTCGAATGTTATAACATTTGCGCCGATAAGGCATAGAGATAGTTGTTGTTATGCGTGGTCACCTGATATGGGTAGGCACGTAGTTGATCCGATGAGGTTTCGTAATTTCTTTTCATATTGCGGATAAGTAGTACGGATTTTCTACCAAACTTTCGCCTTCATGTGCTCGAATCCCACTGCTAACCAATGGCTGATCGAAGTGTTATAGTCGATGTGCGATGTCTCCAAGAGTGGTAGTGCTCAGTCACACATGCCATCGCATATGGGAAAAGTGGTATCTCTTGATAGCATTGTGAGACCGTAACAACGTTGCTGCTTGTGGCCATCCTCGTCTGCCTGCTTCTAGCCTATTTGAGGAAGTTAGAAGGGGGTTCAGATCTCTCTTGAGGAAATCAACAACCCGTTATGAGGTCTACAATGCTGTAGTACAAGACTTTTCTGGGGTGATTCGACGGAGCCATTTGACTGCTCATTTTTTCAATCCCTTCTACCAACTTCGTCTTTATCTTGGGAAGGTATCGAGCTCTCCCATTCTCTTACCTTTGTTTTCACTTGTAGATTGCTTGCATCGGAGGGTTTGCAAGTCTTCGGTGGACCCTGTCCATAGCAGAATGGTCTAAGCGAGTATTTTACTTTTGTTTGCACTGTATTCAAGCGCTTATAGTGCTCAGTCTTTGTATCTGCCTCAGAGCGTTCGCAATATGTAGTCTTTTATATCCGCCTCAGGGCGTTCGTAATATGTAGCCTTTGTATCTACCTCAAGGTGCTTGTTGTTTCATTTTTCTAATAATCAACAAAGTTTGTTTTTGTAATTCTTCTTTTATTTCTTAAATGATTGAAAATCACATAAGTCATTTAAGAACTAAAACTCAGTATTGACTATGGAAAGGGAAACAAACAACTTAAAACAAACTAGCTGTCGACGGAGAGAAATTGATCCTGGCCTTCAAGTGGATCCAGGTTGCTTTCGTGGATCTTTCGGTGGGCTGTCGAGGCGTTACATAGGTTACTGAAGAGTGAATCTTGCAGAGGGGCGGATCTCTGCGCCGATTAAATGTCGGGGGGATGTGTTCTCGCTTGCCATGGTCTTTTCGACTCGCTGGGCGGAAGAGCTTCTTGCTCTTGTACTGCTTGAAAGCGACGTCTCTACCGCTTTTTGGCCTTGCACTGGGTTAGGCTTCTCTGCATGATGCAGTTGAATCTAGGAGCACTCTATTTGTTTCAGTGCGGCGTAGTGACAACCTCGTGCCATAGGTTGGTCTCCATGTATGGTTCCTTCGAAGTGGTTAACAGTATACTTAACACATTGGTGAAGGGTGGAGACTGCTTCCATCTGGTGGAGCCAAGGTCTTCGCAATATGAGATTGTAAGATGACGGCGCGTCTACCACCATGAAGTCCAGATATAAGACTTTCTGTGTTGCGGCTCTCTTGCTACCGTAGCCAACCTTATCTTTCCGATAGGGAAGCACTTCTCCCTGTTGAATCCGATCAACGAGTGTTTTGAAGACGTCGTGTTTTCCTCATTGAGATCCATGTTGCGGAACGCATTGTAGAACAGAACGTTAAGTAAACTTCTTGTGTCAACCGAAGCTCTCTTCACTTCCTATTTTACGATATAAACAAAGATGACCAAGGCATCATTGTGCGGCACTCGGACTCCATCAAGGTCCCTGTCTATGAAAGTCAAAAGTCGGAATGGGGTTCTGAACTCATGAGTGACAGATGTGTCTGTCCTCACTCGCGAATTGTGTCCGCATATCCAGTAGTGTTTGCTTGCAGAACTTGTATGACTGATCTTCATTTGGTCCGACTCTATGAAGGACGTAGATTATCCCTGGAGTTGCCTTCTCTATTTCTTTAACTAACTCTCCCTATCCTTTGTTTGTTACATTGGCT
Source organism: Berberis thunbergii (assembly GCA_003290165.1). Taxonomy (NCBI): domain Eukaryota; kingdom Viridiplantae; phylum Streptophyta; class Magnoliopsida; order Ranunculales; family Berberidaceae; genus Berberis; species Berberis thunbergii. Next base: position 16,323 of record QNQO01006223.1, read on the forward strand.
TCTCAGACTTCAGGAATTCTTTCAGTTTGCCTTTGCAGATCCAGTACTCAACTTCATACCTCAAACTCTTACAATCATTGGTGTTGTGGCCGCCCTCCTTGTGGTACACGCAATATTTGTCATTGTCGCGCTTGGAGTGGTCTTTGCATGTCTTTGGAGGCCACTTCAGTTCCTCCCAGCTTTTCACGGAGTTAAGTATGTCTGACAGGCTAGCCCTTAAGGGTGTCACTACTCTGGATCCAACATAGTTGGATGATTTCTCCGGCCAGGGTCCGACCTGTTCCTTTTGCTTCGTTCCCCGTCCTCGCGACTCTTTCCCTCATTCTTGTCCCTATGAGAGGAGGGCTTCCTATCACCTTCGATTTCCCTTTTAGCGGTCATTGACTGCTCTAGGGTGATGTAATTTTGGACGCTCTTGAGGAGCTCCGCCATGTCCAAAGGTGAGGTCCTCGAAAAATTTCACTCTTTGAGGCCCGCAGTGAAGGTCGTCACGGTTGTATCGCCGTTGTACTTGTCAATGAGAGTCAGCTCATTGTTAAAGCGCGTGGCATACTCTCGGAGTGTCTCACCGGACCTCTGCCTTAAAGAGAGTATGTAGTGCGAGCCTTTTCTGAAACCCTAGCTTCCGATGAAACGTGGCAAGAATTTCTTAGCCGGTGTTTTGAAGGAGTCAATTGACTTCGGTGAAAGACCATGGAACCATGTCAGTGCAAGAATGGTGGGACGGAGAGGCGATATAGTATGTTCGGATCATGCTCCCCTCTGCGGAGGGGGTTCCCATGGCCGAGCCCTCTGTCCTGACGGTAAGCACAACGTTAGCCGTGCAGTCTCTCCTGCGCTTGCTCCCTATCATCTACTGGAGGCGAAGGTTCGTGCTGCTCCTAGTATCCGTTAGCAGGTGGTGGATTCTTTCGCGTAAGAGTATCCATTGCTTTGGCGATCTGTTGTATCTGAGATGCCAGCACGTCGATTCTGGGGTCTATTGTTACTGCCGTTGGCGTGGGAGCGTGAGTCGATTTCCTGTGCATGACAGGAATTGTTGAATGAAGTGGTATAGGAACAACCTAAGCATCCCCTTGTTTTCCATTGTTGCGTGACCTGGTGGTCACCATCTCTCTAGGTTTTGATAGGAGACAACGATTAGTGGTAAGTTATGAACTATGTCGTCCCCACAGATGACGCCAAACAAATGCAGTCTTTTTCCGCTCCCTGTGTTGACCTAGTTCCGCTGACTTGCACAAGTAACGCACGTGAGCCACAGACCACCATGGGGTGGCCGATGGCACTCCGATGTTAAAGTCAGATATGGCTCTAAGGAACGTGTAATGTTGTAACAAAGAATTTGTAGCGTACCTTAGCTTACCAACCTTATGTCTTAGTTATAGTCTAGGGAGTTTTGGTTTTATCAGGCCATCGTAGACGTAGTTGATGAAGGAGATCTTCATGGAGATCCCTTCCTAATTAGGAGTCGTGCTGTAGGAAGGAAGTTCCCTGTAATTAGTTTCGTGCTTCTAGATACGTGATAGATAGTTCCTAATCCAAAAACAATCCGTAGAAGGGAGTTTCCCTGTGTGGAAGATACTCTGGTGTTTGCTTCCTAGTTGAAGCAGAGAGCAACTGTAGTTGCCCGTCCAAAGCTGATCATCGAGATACTTGTCTGAAAGGGCTTACAGGTATTGATGATAGTTGTGAGACGCGTGGGCATAACATGTTGTGAGAGTTCGAGCCTGCATGGCGGACTGCAGTTGGGCGGGCTTAGAACCGCTTGGGCCGGATCAGTGTTGGGCTGGCGCTTAAGGTCGTAGTTCCTCGAGATTATCATGACACGTGTACGACTCCGGGGTGTGACCGCTTTTATGTATCATCAGATTCTAATTATTATTTTTATCCTTTACCCCTCCCACCCCATGCCGCTGGTGGGTATAGATATTAATTATTCTAATTATGAGCAGCCAATTATAGGCTTTTATAAGTTTTCATTGACTGACAAGTTAATCAAATTATTATGCTAAGGTTTGGTAAAATTTTCATAATGTAATTAATGATGATTAGAAATTTGGTTTTAATTATTTAATAAAATTAATTTGATTAACTTGTCATAAATTTGATTAGAAAAGTTTTCAGGTACCTATGTATTACCTTTCTTAATGATGATTAGAAATTTGGTTTTAATTATCATTGTTTTTATTCCATAATGTAATTAATAAAATAAAATTTTCCACTATCGAAATTTGATTTCCTATTCTTCAATTCATGGGTACCTGTAAAGTAATATATTTTATTCCGTTGCTATTTAGTCACAAGCTATTTGCCATAGAGCATGATCATAGCCTCAGAGGTAAAATAGAAAACAATATTGAATAAGATAATTTCATGTAAACTAAATAGTGATAGAAAAAACTAAATAGTGACAGAGAATTAAAGCAAGAAAAAAATTTGCTCTTCAAACTCAGATATACCTTCACAACTAGTCAAATCAAACACATTCAGAGTGACAAAACATTCAAGAATTAAAAAAAATGCAAACATGAAAAATTAATGTAGCCATTTGTAGCTAACAAATGTCATAACATAATTGCTCAAACTGCAATTAAAAAACAAGATAACATTAAAAAAATTTAACAAAAAAATAATGATTCAGGGGGTGGGAGGGGTTAAGGGTTAAATTGTTTTTTAAAATTATAAAAAAATAAAATTAGAATAATTAATAAAAGAGCCATTGTTGGTAACAAAAGTATAAAATTAGGTTTTCTATTTATTTAGGAAAGGTAAATATGTCCTATAAGCTTATGAGTTAACATGGGTTAATGAAATAGTTCATGTTGGTCATAAAAGTATAAAAGTAGGCACAAATTAGCCATTACATCAATTATGGTATCTAAATTGTCTGTTTTGTGAAGAAAAAAATACGCCTTAAAAGTCATTTTCCTTTTTTATTATTCTTGCACCTCTAACTTCTAAAATGGACTATTCCTTAGCATCTATTATCAACGAATTCTGAATTTTTGATAACATCAACTGTGTTATTATCCCTACCAATGCCTTGACACCAAGCTATTCAGGCCAAGCCTGATGGGAACACCTACAAAAAACATGTTAGGAAGATCAGTAAACTTGTTAGAAAAAACAATAGACTTATGAAAATGGTTATACACGAATTAACCTTACCTCTTCCGTAAGATAATAAAGTCACAATCGTCGATTACCTCCTCCAATTCTCTTTCCTCTCCATGGTTGTTGGCCTCTGATTAGCCTCACCATTTGTCTCACCATTTTATTGACTTGAGCATTGCCTTCAACATGATAATCATCATTCTACATTAGTTTCGGGTTGTCAACATCGTTCGGAAGCATATAGAAATTTATTATGTCCATGAGAAGAGTCTGCACACAAAATAATCATGAAATTTTGAGTAAAATTAAATAATCCACGGACAATAACAACAACAACCAACATTATCAAACTAACCTTAAAAACAAAATAAAATATGAAAATAAACATGAATAATCAACTAAAATCTCAAACAATAATGAACAAACTCCTTCCAAACGAAGTTGGGGAACTAGATAAGAGAAAGAGAAGTCGAGAGAGTCAAGAAATAAGGAGAGATGCCGAAAATGGGGGTTCGTTTCGACGAGATTGGGAGAAAGAGAGAATGCAAGTCTCTACGAGGAAGGGGTTCATTATTGCCCTAGTCAACCCAAATTTGTTTGGCCAAAATACATGGGAATCCCTTTTTGATGGTGTCCCTTAGTAGGTTAAAAAAGGGCGGTGGTGTTAATGAGGAAAATGGTGGTGTCAAATAGTCCCTACCTTTTTACATATAACTTTGGTCTTTCATTACTTTGTTTTAGTTGAAAATGAACAAAATTGTCTTTTGATCATCATTGAATATTTTTCAATTTGTTTGATGGTATTAGATAGTTAAACTGGTCAGCATGGTCTTGGTTGTGGAACCTAAATTCTAAGCTTGACAAGTTTATGGCATTTTTTTCATTTGTTTGATGGTGTTAGATGACTAAGCAGGTAAACATGTGTAACAACCCGATCCACAGAATACTATATTGTTTGCTTTGGGTAAAAGACTCGCACAACTTTAAAACACATAGTTACTTTGTAGATCCAAACTTGTACATATATAATACATCACCTTCCCGCACCCAAGCGATGTAGGACTATGATCTTCCTTTTTTAGCTTGTTAACCCTCTTGGGATCCATGAGTTATTGGGCTTCTTCCGCACCCTCCCCCTCAGGTTTGCCCACACAAGGGTATCACAGTCCACCCCCTTGGGAGCCCAACGTCCTCGTTGACACACTTCCAGCTGGGTCAGACTTTGATACCATTATGTAACGACCCGGTCCATAGAGTATATATTGTTCACTTTGGGCACTAGGCCCGCACGACTTTAAAATGCATAGTACTTTGTAAATCCAAACTCGTACATATATAGTACATTACCTTTCCGCACCTAGGCGATGTGAGACTATGATTTCATCTTTGTAGCTTGTCAACCCTCTTGGTATCCATGGTTCTTTGGCTTCTCCCACACCCTCTCCCTCAGGTCCGCCCACACAAGGGTATCACAACATGGCCTTGGTTTTAAAACTTAAATTCTAGGTTTGACAAGTTTATGACCCAAAGTTTAAGTCGGTACATATCGTCAAACCTCATTTGCTAATTAATCCTTGTATTTTCTCCATTCAACTTTGTCCACATTTCACTTCTCTTTCCATTATGTCCTTTTATGTTTATTTTGATTTTAACAAAAATAGGTTCTAACTTTTATTATGTGTAGACGACTATATTTTGTGTTTTGTCATGTTTTATAAAAACTCCACTAAATTGCCAATTTATTGTGAGTTTGCAGGCATGAATTTGCCGCAAATATGATGATTTGTTTATTTGTCAGTGTTTTCTCATGGACAAGGGAAAATTTCAGGGGGATATTGGAGATGGGGTAATTTTGTTTAAAATATAAAAGAGAAAAAGCTTCGATAAAGAGAATGATTCCAAAGCTGGAGAAAACCCAAAAACAACCCTTTGAACTTTAGTTGGTGGTGGCATTAAAAACTTCATTTTGGTACAAAGTGAAAATGGGAATGGGTAAAATGACTTGGAAGGCTTCCAAATGTGGGAAGTAGTGGCCGCACATAGTCATCCATCGCCTTATTGAATTTGTAGAGGGCAATGACTTTTTGATACCACCACTTCCACTCTTTGACACTATCACCCTCACATTTATGTCTAACACCCCCACTTTTCCCCCTATCTTATCTCCTTTTGTGATTTCATCTCCAAAGAACAACAATAACAATGTCCTCGCTTGCCACTTCACCTCGTCCTCACGACCTTTTCACTATTTCCAATCTTGCAATTAGGGATGTGAGATCCGAAAAATGAGTTATTTAGACTTTGTCCCCTATGGTAAGTACTAGTTTAGATAATCTAATGTCCCTAAAAGTTAGCTATTAGATTTATATGCATAACTTTATTTTATGAAATATCTTAATTAATTGAGTTAAATACGACGATGGGAAAACACAACAAAAAAAAAGCAGGACAATGTAGATAATGAAATGTTATTTGTGAAATAGAGCAATAACAATATTTATTATGTTTGTAAAACCAATATAGGTTGAGTGGAGCTTTATTGTAAAAATCTATGACTGAATTATAAAAAGTCATGCATAATGGCTCAGCCAAAGGCGTCAGTGCAAAAAGATGAATCAGAGTCATGCACCAATCAAAGTCAAAGCCAAAACTAACTTAAGAGACTAAATTCAAAGATATGAAAATCGGTCAAGCAATGTCTAAGCTTCAAGAAGACAAATAAATAATTGTTAGAGTCCAAAAAGATGGACTAAGACAAGTGGCATAGGAAGACAGGGCAAAAATAACTTATAGATGATCGAATTTCAAATGAAGAACCAAAAGCTATTTGGAGGGAAAATGTGAGGAAACCAAAATTCAAAGTTTGAATTTGAGTTATCCTCCTACATGAAAATGAATATTGAGGATGAATATTCCCTCAAGAGACATGCCCATGTGCTTCAAGGAGATGTTTATGTCAAGTACAATGGCTTGTGACTAAAGAAAAATTTTTGTTTTAAAAAAGTTGTTGGGCATGGCAAAGTCGACTTAACTCTTAAGTGTTGTTGTCTACATGAGACCATTTTGATAAAGCAAAGAGATGTTCTAAATCTAGCTATTTCGAAAAGTAGATTCTAAGGCTAGCGGAGTCAACTTCACCCTTTAGAATCAGTATATAAATAGTTACATCTTCATTTGCCTTCATCGACTTTTGAAGTTCAAGAAAAAATTGTTAGTGCATTTAAAGGGAAACTAATCTACCAAAAAAGAACAAGTTTATCCTCATTGTTCAAGAATTTCTCCATCTCTCCATATATTTTTAGTGTTCTTCAAAAGAAACAGAGAGATATCTAGGGCTTGAAAAGTGAACATAACTTAGACCAAAAACCTTCTATGTTTGAGATTTGAAGACCCTGCAGAAAATACTTCTTTGTCACTCCAAATATTTATACTTTTAAGGGGTGAAACTCGCTTATACTTTATAAAGAAGTGAGAGATCTAAGCTTAAACTTTCTCCCATCCGTTTTTTTGAGAGACATTACTGGAAAAACATTTTTTTAGTGTCAGGTTGACTAAACTCAATTTACCCCGTGTGGGTTCATGAATCCGTGGATTTGATTCGTTTTAGTAAATGTCACTCAAAGATCCCAAGCAGATGGTAAGATTTGGTTGTATCACATTCCGTGATTCTTGGCTATTCGGTAAGTCTCGCGGAGCATCAACATAAGACCAAGTTATGTCTCCGGAATCCCAAGCACATGTCTGTAAGACATGGTTGTGTTGTATCCACTTTGCAAGGTTGTAGAACGTTATTTGAAAGTGTAGTTATCTTTTAATCAATAAGAAAAACTTGAAGCTTGCAAACCCTTTCCACCGAGTAAGTAACGAGTCAAGGCCAATCAAACACTAGCTTAGGTGAACCTCGTTATATTTGTTTGGTATTGTACCTTCCCCCACTTTTTACTTGCGTTATACATGGTTGTTTATCTTACTACCTTTGATATTTCATCTTGCATGTTTTAAGTCGTATAAAATTTAAAAATCATAGTTTAGCTTGCTTGATTTGTGGATCAAGTCTTGGATATATTTTGCAAAAATATTTCCATAGAATTGGGTTTGGATTCCAAGATTTGTGAGACCACACAAACCTAGAGGTGAATTATTTAATTCCCTAACCTATCTTTGAATGTTATTATTGGTGCAAAGGTCTAGGAGATTATTTTGAATACGAAGTTCTACTATGTATTCATATATTCTACTAACATTTGTATTTTCCACAAAAGTTTTTTTAAATGATTAAAAAAAAACTATTCACCTTCCAGTCTTGCTCGACATATCTTAAGGCACCCCTTGAGTGGTACTCAGAGTATATCACTCACTTTTAGATAAGAACGAAGTGAATAAGATTAATTATAAATAAGATTAAAGAGGCACGACGATGTGGATAAGAGCAACTACGTATATGATCGAAAGTAGATAAGATCAATTGTGGATAAGAACAATGTGGATAATACTAATTGTGGATAAGATCAAATAAACACAATGATACGGATAAGATCAACAATGGATAAGATCGATTGTGGATAGAAATGAATATGGATACGATTACTTGTGGATAAGATTAAAAAAACACGACAATGCAGATAAGATCAATTATGATAAGATCGAAAGTGCATAAGATCGATTGTAGATAGCAACGAAAGTGGATAAGATCAATTGTGGATATGATTGAATAAGCACAACGATGTAGATAAAATCAATTGTGAGTAAGATCAACATGGATATGGTAATTGTGGATAAGATCAAACAAGCACAACAAAGCAGGCAAAATCAATTGTTGATAGGATCGAATAAGCATGACAAAACAAGTAAGATTAAATGCAGAGATTAAATAAACACGACGATGCAAATAAGATCGGATAAACATGATAAGAATGGATAGCGTCGAATGCGAATAGGATCAAAGAAACACGACGATGCAGAAGCCACTGAATCTCCTGCGTGCTTAGGAAAACTATAAATAAAGCTCAAAATATAAAGTTTTAAAAATTCCAAAACAATTATTCTATGATACAAATAGCTTGCTAATGAGTAATTATTAATGAAGTTATTTCCCATTTGGCATCCATTATTATGGTTATTTCTATTTGGTTTCCATTAGTTTTGTATCCATTATTATGGTTATTTCTATTTCTACGTTGACTAACCAATTTCATCCAATTTTTTTTAAAAGACCAATTTACCCTGTATGTGATTTGCACATGTTTGACTAAAGTCACATAAATCACGTTGCTTGATGCAGGATTGTGATTTCGATTTTCTAATTAATTTTGGTTTATTGATTTTAAGAAATATTTTGAGAAATATTTTGGTGTGTATAGAAAAAACGTAAAAATTTTGAAAATACATAATACATATATAATAAATTTCGAGGGAATATGAAATATGTGAAAAATGAAAAATGCAAATAAATAAACCTATTAAAAATATTAAGTGAAGATTTTGCATTGCAAGTAAAGATAAAAACCCACTATAAATATAAAGAAATACCAAAATAATAAAAAGAAAAAAAATGTTAAAATAGCTATGGCTAAAGGGTAAAAGCAAAGGAAAATAAAAGAACCTCAATACACCCATGGCTAAAGTCCAAAAGGGTGAGACTTGTTTTATTGACCATCATTATACACATGTCACATATCTACGTGTTAAACTCAAAACCACTTCCTTTCCTCTCCACATAAAAAAATCATTCCCACTCAAATTTCTTTTTTATTTAATTAAATCATAATCATTTCCCACCTTCTTTCCTCCTCCACTTCTTCTTCTTCTTCTTCGAGGAGAAAGAAAACTGCAGCAACAACATACCACTTAATTCAATTGCAACACAAAAACTAATCTAAGAAATTAATATGGGTCCAACAATGGCGTATAGCTCGTTGGTCTGGATCTGTTTGCCGAAGAAGTCTTCATAAACTCGAGAAGAGAGATCGAGAGATATTGAACACAGAGATTGAACAAAGATCGAGTAGAGAGATCGAAAAAATGAAATCTTGTTTGTAGAGTTTTGTGTGTTTAACAAAAAACTGAATTTTATGAAAAAATCGAAAAAAAAACCCAAAATTTACGAAAAACCCTTTGAGAAAATGTAAAATTAGATTTCGTCCTTTTTCTTTTCGGAATTCAAAAAAATCGAAATTATCAGCAAAATTTCGCAAAATCTCAATCCTTGGCTTGATGGTCATGTTCGATATAACGGCTACGAAAATGACATTTATATATATTTTATTTTAATTTTTTTAACAAAGAAGATTAATGCCAATTAAAAATTATATACAAACTAATGGGGATCAATGAAAAATTATATACAAACCCTAGTGATTTTAGTAAAAACACATGCAGAGTAAATTGGTCTTTATGAATAAATTGGATGAAATTTGTTAGTCAATGTAGTTGAACACACACTCATGAGTGTTAGACTAGGATACAAAACTAATGGGGGTCAAATAAGGATAGCCATAAACTAATGGGGGCCAAATGGAAAATAACCCTTATTAATAATAACAATATCTTTTGTATTGATCAAAATATGCTAGACAAAACAAGGTGAGATGTTCTGCTATTTAATTTTAGTTAATAAACATGACTTATATTAATGTTTTCATTATTTATGCATGTTATGTCTGAGATTGATTATGTCATGATATGACATGCATATATGAGTTATGTTGGATGTACACTATAATGCATGTTGTAAACTCTGCTATTCACATTGTTCAAGAGTACGATTGTTGTTAGATCGACGGGTAAACGTGCCTTCAGTTAGTGCATATTAATATAATATATTACCAGGGTATGTTGGGGCATAGTTAAACACATGTGGGTTGACACATGTGCTGGGCTAGTGCTAGTTTATACGGGAAACAACCTGTTATACATGTTGATGACATCCACACTAGGGTTGACTAGTGTGTATGTTGTGTAATATACATTGGATAATACCGATGTGTATTATATAGATTGTATGATTTGCAAGATAAAGTAAAGTTACTTTATGCATATGCTAAAACATTTTATGTGTATTAAAATTTTTTGTGATGACACTAACGTTTTATTTGCATAATTAGAATAAGCATGTAAGTGTACTTGTTATTGATATTTAGTTTTTAGATGTTGCTTAATAGTATGCCTATTGAAGAAAGAAAAGTTACCAAGATCTGATTCGAGGAGGTCGGTGGGTTTGAGATGCGATTGCCACCAACAGATGGTGTACTTGGAACATCGACCTCCCATTGCTTGCCTCCTCTGCCAAACAAGATGGATCGATCAAACAACTTTAAGTTGATTTCCAGATTCAATTACAAGAAAGAAACAATTGTTGATTTCAGGGTTTTCATCTAGAAAAAAGATGAGATTTAACAACCATTTTTCTTTCCCTTCCTTACTTTTCTCTCTCAACTCTCAATTCAACACAATATCTCTAATTCTATACACTTTCTTGTTGGTAATTATTGGGCATGACTGAATTTGAGATTGGAGTATAAGAGTTACTCATTAGGACGTGTTGCTCATAATGTTGCACTTAATATTTTTCCATCATAAGAAAGCTGGTGGAGATTCACATTGAAAGGAGCTTTTGGAAGAATAATTATATTTAAGTCTATCTTTGTGTTGTTTGTAATTGACGCGTTATGCGTATTTTGACCAAACTACAATGTAAATTCGAAAAAGAACACCCTAGTAGTTGTGTTAAAAATACATATTTATTAAATAAAGTAAAAAAGTTTAGCTGCTTCCACGGTCATCATAGAAAATACCTTCCAAACAAGACCAACACTGGTCTTGTCCCTTAATTCCTCATGTCTTGCCATCGAATTAATTGAATTTTCTATTGTGCCCCTGACATAGTCAATATAAAAAAATATCATGGGGGCGAAGTCTAAGTAACCCAAAAAAGCTTCATCTACCAAAAAAACAAACCCCACACACTCAACCTAACACCACTCTCCTCCCCTCTTCTCGATCTAACACCATCCCCTTTGTGGTCCAATCACCACCATCCCCCTCCCCTCCACCCTCTCTAAACTACCCCCACGCCCCACCCAGTCACCATCAACAAGGCTTACCTCACCCATTCACCATTCTTTCTATTGAAACGCCCCCTTCACCCCATCCCTTTATAATGCCCTCTATTGAAATGCCCCCCTTCACCTATTTTACTCCACTGTTATAGGTGAACAAAAGACAAACCAAATTAGTGGTGAACAGAAAAAAAAACTGAATGACTCTCGCGAGTCTCTAATGTTGGTGTTTCGATTTGAGGTGAACTCCTTCCATTTTCATCGTATTTGCTCTCCATTCCTTTTATCTTCATCATGCTAGCATTGATCAGAGAAGAAGGTGAATTGAATGACATTTGAAAGGCACACAAATATGATATTTTTGCTGCTTCGATTTGAGTTTTGCAATGGTGTCTTGTAGTTTAGATTGCTCTAGTGTTGTTGCTTGGAATATAGCCATTGTCAGAAGATTTGTTGGATTCGTTGAAGAAAAATAAGATGATTTATACAACTTTTACATAAAAATCTTTATAGGATTATTTAGACTTTGCCCCCAAGATATGGAAGAGCAAAATGGCCATTTAGTGAAAAAAAAAATTAATTATTTTAGTAACCCGACTTGCCAATTCGGGGGACAAAATTAGTGTTGGTCTTATTTGGGAGGTATTTAGAAGTGATTGCTCCACACCACCATATCCTCTTTTTCACACCATTCTATTCTCCCACACCACCTATTTTCTTTTTCACACCACTTATATAAACAAAAACCCAAATTTTTTCCCTTCACCATTCAAATCGACAAACGGCTCCTCCCTCCCCAATTTGAAATTCTTCCCTCTCACACATTCAAATATCTTCCAAATCTCTCCTCACACTCAAATCTCTTGCAAATCTCCTCCATCTCATTCGAAAATTTCTCAAAATCCCCTAAAAATCGAAATCGTAAACCCTCAAACTCTCCAAAATGCAACAGCTCAACACGCCACCTCTCAAAGTGCAAACGCAGGTACTTTGGAACCCTTATGTGGAGTCCAAGAGAAACACTCCTCTTCATGGCATCACATGGTTCATAGGATGTTTGTTATGTCTTGACATAGAAAGTTTAGGTTCGATGTTTGTTATGCCTCGACATTTAAGAAAAACAATTCTCATTATATGAACATAATGACATAAGTTTAGGTTCGATGAACAATGACATAAGTTCTCATTATAAGAATATGATGCAACAATATGACATCATGTTAGAAAATAATGTCAGAAAACAAAGCGACAAAGTTTAGGTTCGATGCGACAATACGAATAAGATCAGTAAAAAAAAATTTAGAAATAAAATCTTAGAAAGCTAAACTTTAGAAAAAAAATTTGCAGCATTTTGTTATGTTCATAGAGAACAATGTGGGGTTTGTGCAAAACCCTGCAGGGTCCCATGCGAGCCTCAGAGAGTAGTGCAGGTTTTTTCAGAAAAACCCCATGGTGAAATCTGCGAACATAATTTTTTTTACAAAACAATTTATGTTCGCAATGAAAAATGCGGAGTATCTAAAAAATCCAATAGTGTCCCGTGCGAAACGCAGAGAACAATGCGGGGTATATCAAAAACCCCACAGTGAACTCTGCGAACATAAATTTTTTAAGACAAATTTGCACGACTTTAGTAAAATGACCATAACTTGCTCATTTCAAAACATTTTCAAGTGATTCAAGTTTTATTTATTAGATAACTTAGAGTACTACAACTTTTGTGTTTTGAGAAATTTGAGAATTGGTCTCAATCGAGCACATAAGTTAGCTAAAAGTCAGGAACACTATCCTGTTTTTATTGCGAGACAGATTTGTGCGACTTTAGTAAAATGACCATAACTTGATCATTTCAAAAAAATTTCAAGTGATTCAAGTTGTGTTTATTAGATAACTAATAGTACTACGATGTGTTTAACTTGAGAATCGATCTCTATCGAGCACATAAGTTGGCCGAAAGTCAGGAACACTATCTTATTTTCATTTCAGATTGATTTACGTGAATTTAGTAAAATGACCATACCTTGCTCATTTCAAAACATTTTCAAGTGATTCATGTTGTTTTTATTAGATAACTCATAGTACTACAACTTTCGTGATTTTATGAGTTTGAGAATCGGTCTCAATTGAAGGTTTAAATTGGTCGAAAGTTACCCTATTTTGCATTTTTTCATTTTAAGTTTGGATTTCTCTGTTATGTTAAGTTATGCATATTTATTGATCGTGTGAGTAATTAAAAATAAATAAATAAACTCAATGTTGGTGTGAGAAAGAGAAAATGGTGGTGTTGAGTAGTCGTCACCTTCTCTAAACCGTGTGTACTTATCATGTGGGACAAAGTCTAAATAACCTGAAAAAATTTTGGGTCTTGTACCCCCTAGTTGTCGAGACCCAAAATTTGAGGGAAAATAAGAAAGGAAAGAGGAGATAGGAGGAGAGAGTGGTGGGGTGGCGGTGAGAGCGACCACCAAGGGAATGACGAAGGTAGCCGCACTGCTGCTGCTAACATGGAAGAGGGGGAGAAGATAGGAATAAAAAAAAGGGGGGGCAGCAAGAGCAGGGTTGTTGCTCTCTGTTGTTGCTGGTGTTGAGAAGAAATCGTAGAGGGAGGGAGAAGAAAGTAGGACAGAAAGAAATAAAAAAATGTCGTGGTGTCACATAGTAGGTCAAAAAATTGCAAAAATTACAAAGTTAGGTGTCAAAGAGTGGAAGCGATGGTGTCACTGTGTTTGTAGGGATGAATGAATCAATAGAGAGAGTTGGGGGTTACTAGTAGGGGTGGGCAATGTCGGTTCGGTTAGATTTTGAGCCCTGGACTGATTTCGAATTGATTTCATTCGGTTTATCTAAAACCAAAACTGCAACTGAATTTTGTATTTGTAAACCGATAAAATCGGTTGAACCAAATTTCGGATCGGTCCGATTTAGTTGGGTAGAAATTTCGAGCTCAAACACTTGAAGGCTTTCATTAAAACATGCCCAATTTATTGATAGACCCAATTTTTAGACGGACCCAATTTTTAGCCCAAAATTGAAAACTGTGAGAGAAGATGGGTGATTCAGTGCAACAGAGTGCACTACAGTGCATTTGCTATACAAATCAAGTATTGACACTTACCTGTTTTATATTTATTTATATATCTAATTAATCGGTCGTAGGTTTAAGTTATTTTCTTTTGAAATATTTTGGTGAAGTTATCGAACCGAATTTGAAAAAAGTTTCTGTGGGTTAACCAAATTTAAGTTGGTTTTTGTCCAGCCCTACTTGAATCAATTTTGTTCTTCACTGGGGTTTTAGAGAAGAGAAGCCCCGTCGATCTTCTTAAAAGTACGTTCACAGGTACTGTCGCCTCCTTTTCCTCTCTGTTGATTCGTTGTTGTTTTGTGTTGTCTTTCCCTTTCTCTTTCATCTCATCTGTGTTGGAGACGCTGCTGTTTTGTTGGTTTCGTAGTTTATGTATGTGTGTTGTAGCCAACCAGTTAAATTGCTATATTCACGTTTACATTTGGTTCTGATCAGAATGAAACTTGTGCTCATTACGATCATTTGATGCAAGTACGAAGCTCCGCCAGCAGCTCTGCAAGGCCAGACCGCTCTCTACTAACGCCCCCCCTTTTGGTATACTTTTCTTTTTACTCTTATTTCATCTTTAGAGACCCATCTCTTTAAATTTTCATCTTTCTTATTTGATAATATTTTTTTTCCTTTCATCTTATATAAGCTTATGTTCTATTCTCATTTTAAGAGAACCCGAGTTGTCGTTTCTTTGTAATAACTACTCTACACTTAATTGCCCATTGATCCATTTCGACTAAGGGATTCCAATTCCTCCTCCCCTCCTTAAATCTAAAGTCAAGTTGGTAATTGTTTATAACTGAGATACATCTAAGTTTGACATGGACAAACGTCGTACAACCCCAAGGCATAGAGAGTCCTGTTAAAGTGTGCTGCTGTCCGTCTCAAACAAAATATTGAGACAGTGATTGAACCGAACTGTTTTTGTTGGTAAAAATTTTTTGAGCAATAGCATCTGATCCTGTTGATATTCAGCCGTCATTCTTTCATGGGTATTGCTTTAATTTAAATTTGTGGAAAATTTTAATTGATTCAGCATGAACCTACAAACTAGATAACCAAACGCTGAGGAAGCAAAGAACAAAACATAGATCACCTCGAGGGGCCCTCGAATCTATAAGTAATTGACAGCAGAACTCAGTTACAACAATCAATAGTTTATCAAATATCTAATTCTCTTATGAAAACAAATTTAAATGCTGAATATTTAAGTGTAAGAAATATCAATGCCCAAGTAATAACTAGTTAGATCAGTTAATCATGATTTTGTGCTAATTTCTCTCTGAACCCAACTCATTATGCTTTAGACAAATTGCACTATATAACAACCATGTAGGAGTGGATTGCTCCTAAAGTGACTGTGTCAATCTTACTTTGGTTTTGTCGTTACGATTAGGGCTGAAAATCGAACCGACGGATAGGTTTTTCAACTAAACCATGAACCAAACCGACTTAGGTCGGTTTTAAAAATTTCAAACCGAAACCGAACCAACTATTAACAAAACCGATCCGAAACCGAATCGATTCTAATTTATGCAAACCGTAACCGAACCGACTGACTATTTTAAACGTATTGTATTATTTATATATAAAATATATTATTTATTATATATATTCTGTCGGTTCGGTTTAGTCGGTTAAAATCACACAGAAACCGAAAACCGAACCGACCACTTCGGTTTTGAATTTTTTAAAATCGAAACCGATCCAAACCGAACTGATTGGTTCGGTTTTGATCGGTTTGGTCGGTTTGATCGGTTTTTTGTTCAGCCCTAGTTACGATGTAGCTAGAAATTAGATCAATCTTGATACTTTATGTTCGATGAATGTTTCAAGATTGTTTGTACATGCTGTCGTCTTTTATGTTACTTTATGCGGTTATGCCTAACATTAAACTCTGGTCTTCTTCCTTTTCCATCACCTACAAATTGCCTCGTTTTGAATTCATTTATAGATTTTGAAAGCAAATCCATACCAACCACCATACCCAAATGAGAGCTCCCCTCCCGGTGTGTTTGCTGGCCTTGACCAATCAAAAGGCTGAGAAAGTGACACGTTCTACATCAAAATCATGTTAAATGTGTCGACAACTTTATGGAATTGGCAGTTCAACAAACATACACGACTCTTTAGTTGTTAGATGTTGTGTGTCATTTTCTGAGGGAATCCAAATTTTTTTATTTCTTTCAGGGTTCTTTTAGTTGTGTCTCACCGGAACTTCATATTTCTACAAAAGATCCTCCAGGTGTTCTATAACAAAATATCAGTTAATAGTTCAGCTAATCTAGTTTTCCTGGTAGCTTTTTCACCAAATAGATCTAGGTTATCAATAAAAACAGTTCAGGGGATCCACTATTGAATTTGTCTTATGGCTTGGCAAAAGGGATTGTCTTTTTTATGGTTTCTAAAATGAACTAGACTCTTGACATATGAAAGAACTTGTAGTTTTTGTTACATGGTGTAGCATGATAAAGGTGCTATGCTGGAGTAGAAATGTATGATCACTACCCGCCTCATTTTCCCATGTAGCTAGGAGAATCTTGAGATGAAGCTTACTGTATGAAGAGGTTGCATTTCAAGAAAAGATATTGGAATCGTAAAATATCACAATTTGAAAAAGGGGGCCCAGAAATCTTAAAATCCGACAGTTTGACTTTTGTCAGTCTGGAGTAAGGAAAAAGATACTCTCTTCTTGAATTTAGCTTGGTTTTGTGGCTAACAGTCAGGGTTTCATCCTTGATTTGCTATTAGTGACACTCTGACCTTAAGGGACATACCACTAGGATGTCTTTGGGTGCTCACTTTGAGGAACTGCTTTTAAACATTATTGCACTGATTTGTACTTCTTACTCAACACCTTTCCATAATTCTGCCCAAGCTCCCTTAAAAGTTATTGTATATAACCTCAGTACTTCGTGGATCTTGCTTCATGGAAATCTTTCATTGTTATTTACTGTATTTGATCTTCAAGCAGGTGATGCGACCAATGCTAGAAATGAGTCAGCTGATGATTTTGAGCACAGAATATTTGGAGGATTGCCAAGCAACAATCCAACTAATGACTCATTTTATCAAAAGCTTGATAGACTTGAAAAGGCTTGTGGGAGACCTGGGTTTAATTCTGACATGGATAGAAACGGCACTGGGGGCAGTAATTCCTCACTTCTTGATGGTCTAGATGATAGTTTTAGTACATTGTCAGATGGGAAGGATCGCAAGTTGAAGAATGCTGCAAATTGTTTTGAATTTGATCCGGAAGAGATAAACAGTGAAGACTATGCTTTCAGACCCGATGTTACATTTAGAAGAGGGATGACGTACGAACCTAAGGTAGAAATGATATACTTTCTAGTTTGATAGCTTGGCATTTGGTCTTTAGGTTTACATGCATCACACTTCATCCTTTGCTACAATATCTTCAATCGCGAAAGGTGGTTCTCATTAGACTTATTTTGTTTTTTGAAAAATTTCTGTACTTAAATTGCTCATATTGTCATTTCATATGAAAAGCAACTTTAAGTTTTTGGTGTACCATATTTTCATATCGCAACTTTGGTGGCAACTTATGCCTGTCATGTCTAATTATCTTGTGACCAGAAGATATCATGTGGTAAAGACTAAAGATAACTCATGTTGTCATCTAAAATTAGTGTATAATTAATAGTTTTGCTTAATGAGTTAGGAAAAAAGAAGTAAAATCAATTGTGTAATGCATTTAAATATTGGTTTGTCGATATTATGGACATATTGAATATCAACTCATCAAACAACACTTAAAGAGTTATAATTAGTGAGCAATGATTATAATTGTGTATGTCCATCGTTGTCTTTTTTAGAGAAAACTGGGGTTGGCAGGCGTTCGCTTCATAAAGCTTGCGGGGTTATGATACTGAGTTCAAACCCTAGCAGCATCAAGTCACTGAAAATATCAAGAACAGGCTTACCCCCAATATTTTCATACATGCCAAGTAGCTTATAAAGTTTGGGTGATGATATGGATACCATGATACCAAGTTACTATTTAAAAGAGCTTACAGCCTTGCACCAAACAATTTGTAGGTGCCAGCAAGGTTAGTCATTAAAGTTTGTGGATAATGGTATCACATACCTCCAATTATTTTTTTATTATTTGATGTTACGTTTTTTAAAGATCCATTTAAACAAACTTACATGACTACATCCTCCCCAAAAAGGGTTTCAGACCATCAGGTATTTTCCTCTATAAAACACATCCTATTCTTGAACATTACCCAATATATATAGTGAAATTTTGGGACCGGATTTACTCAAAAGTTTTGTATTGATAATGATTACTACACATGAGCTTTATCATCTCCTTCTTGCTTTGTTTTTTTGTTTTTTTTTTTCTTCCGCAAGGTGAACGTATGGTTGACCTTTCCTAATAAGGTTGAACAGCAAGCAAGTTATTAGTTAGAATTACTAGGGGCAATCAGATAACTTAGTTACTTGAGTTTGTATTCATTTCATGCTTTGTGTCAGGCTTCTTTAGCATCTGCAGAGTAATGACATTATCATATTCATTAGTCATTTCATGCAGTCAATTTTTAAGCTATGACAACCTGCTAGCTAACAAATATATTTAAGACTCGTGTCACTATGGTGATGATAAGAGGCACAAGAAATTTGTTGCATGAGCCTTTTTTGTGCTGTGGGTGTGCATGTATTTCATGTGTATTCCAATCTTTTACTTTAATATCCAGAATGTTCACCATTGTATGATTTTAATTTTATTCCCTGCATTGCTCTAATTTGTTCTCGTTCGAGTTAATTCTAAGAGTAATATTTTCTCGCTTGCAATCAGGATCTGGATCTTATAAAGCCAGGAGTGCGCAAACCTTTTAAAAGATACGAGTTTGAAGTAACAACAGAGGAGGTTTTAAGAAAATCAGATACGAGTTTGAAGTAACAACAGAGGAGGTTTTAAGAAAAGCTGATTTTCGGCTAACTTCTTGTCCATTTAACAATTTCAGATGGCTTGTAAAATATCGTTGCACTTCCAACAGAGTTTGAAATTTTGTTTTAGGCAAAAATTATTGGTCTTTAGATAAAGGGCACGTGCCGCCGAAATTTCTGATATGAAGAATTCATTCATGAGACTTGATCCATCATGTTTGTCAACGCATATGGTTCCTGTGTCTTTGCTAATCTGTTGTTCTGGCCACTCAATCAGTCAGATACTCATATCTCCTTTAGGCAAGGGCAGAAACATGTACCAAATATGCTCTCAGTTTAACTCCAAACGGTCGAACTATATTTAAACGCACTAGCCAATCTATATTAAATATCTTTATATAGCAGTAATTAATTCAATGTCTATGTATTTCTTTCTCAATCATCCTGGCCCAGATGGCTGATTGTTAAATTCATTTACAAGAAGAATATATGTAACTGCATGACGGTGGTTGTTTATATCATACTGTGTTCTATTCACCACCTATATAACGACACTATTTAAAAAAAAAAAAAAGCGTGTCGTATTGTGTTGGATACTCATGTCGACACTCATGGATACCCCATCATACACACTCCATGCTTAGATTATCAAACTTTTTTTCACATTTTTTTGAAAAGTTTCAATTCTATACTAACGTTGCAAGCATATTATGGCAAGTTAATAATGTATTGACCCCTAATGTTCAAGCGTGTTCCCTAGTTTATCGTGTTGTTTTTGCCAATGTATCCAACAATTCATGTTTGTGTTGTATACCAATACCGGTATTTGTATCCTTGTTACATACTTCACCACAAATAGCGTATACAAAATAATGAGCTCTACACTAAAATTAAAACTACAACTATGATAAACCCTAAGATAAAAAGATAAAGAAAATAATTCAATTTTCATTCAATCACCAACTATAATCTTTAATTTTGCCTTATAATTAGCCTAATAGCTTCTTTAGCAAGCAATTTAACTCTAAACCTAATTTGGCTAATTCCCTAATTAATATGGGCTTTATTATATTTACCCAATTAATAAATAAATACTAATCAATTACCCAATTACATCACACTAGTTGAAGAAGCTTGTCCACAAGTTTCAAGGGTGCATGTTGTGCCTTCAACGACCAAAGAAATGGGTTCGCCAAGGAAATGAGCTCGCATTCACCATCAATTTGGGGTACCTCTTCTATTCCTTCTTGCTCATCGATCACATTAGTTAACAACATGGACTTCCCTCTTGGATGATTACTCGAACATGGCCAGGTTGGCCACATCCAAAGCATTTAAGTACGTATCAGAAACAGGTCGCTGCGGAAAGGCAGTGGAAGATCGAACCCGATTTACAAGACTTAACTCTCTGCGTGGTCTTGTAGTTGAAGCTTAGTTTTTGCACACTTAGCCATGTTCTCTACAGACAATTAGGGTGTCAAATTCTTTTAGGCCCAAGACAAATTTAAGCCTATCATCTAGGCCATGGTGGAAACAGTACGCTGTCTGTCCTTCTGGTTCTTGAGGCATCGCTCGCATATTCAAAGTTTTGAAGTTAGTTGCATAATCATTAACAGAACACCCACTTTGTGTGACTCCCATCAACCTTCCAGAAATGTCACGTTTATAATCCAAAGGAACAAAAACTGCATACATCAAGTTGTGCACGACATCACAATTCATCACAGGAGGTAGACACATTGTTGTCCATCGAGTAATCTCTTCTTGCGTAGTACCTTTCAGTTTAATGGTCACTCATTTCACTGCTTTGCATCCCTCATATTCTTAAGAATGTGATCAATTTCCATATATCAATCAACAAATGCATCACCAAGCTCTGCCCCATCATACAAACGAACATCGTTTCTATCTTATATCATCCTGCTCTATGACAACTAGCAGTGGCGCCAACTAATCATTCTATACAAAGTGGCCTCCATACGCCTGATCTCCTAAATGAGGAGGATGAAAATGCTAATTTCCTCATCTACCACATCCCAAAGGTGCTCGAACATGTCTATCTTGCATAGGTGACCATGGAGGATGCGGGTCTCGTTGTTGCTCTTCTACCCAATTATGAACATACTCTTGTGAAAAATCAATTGGGTCTGTGACTGATTGCTATGGAGAGACAACAAATCTAGCATGTACCTCATCATGGGATTCAACCAGATAGATTTGTGGAGGTTTTGGGGAAGCATACTGGATGGTCGGATAGTTGATAGTATGGAAGGAAATTATGGTTCAAGCAACTACTAGAAGTACATAACTTGCCCGAGGACTAGGCTAAGCATTGAAATGGCATAAGGATTGACGTTTAGGGTTTCACGACGATGGCATGGTGAAGGGGGCGTCGAAAAAGATTGGGGTTGAGGGAGAAAACTTCCCAAGGTGTTAGGAAGGGGAGTTGCAGCACATGGAGGGGAGGAGGGTCGTGGGGGTTGTTAGAGTGGTGGTGTGGAGTGGGGTTGGTCGACGACAGGCATCTCCTGGCTTCACTGCTGGTGGTGGTGGTGCCGATCGACACTTGGGGCCGGTTGGGTGCTTCTTGTGGGTGCTCGATGGCCTCCTGGGTGGTTTGTTTCCCTTCGCAAAATTTGTTAGGTGGTTTGTTTCCCTTCGCAAAATTTGTTAAACATTAAAACTCAGTTCTCTATTCATAAAATTAATTATATATATACATGCACATGCGCGCGCACACACTTTAGGCCCAGTTAATTGGCTGATTTTGAGTATATGCCCGAGTTGATCTAAAGTTGAACTTCAGGCCCTGTGAACAACACTTCAACCATATTATCTCTCATCTTCTCTTTCTCCTCCCTCATTTCCACTCTGAGAACCCTAGTCACCTTCACCAAATCTCTGCGTTTCATATAGTTTTCTTTGTAATCTCCCATATAATTTGTTTACTTCAGATTTACTCTTTTCTGATCATTTAAGTTACCGGTTTCATGCAGAATGTGAGATTCCTTGCCAACTTTATCACAGAAGCTGGAATTATCATCAAAAGGAGTCAAGTGAATTTATATTTTTACTGAAATCTGGTAACTGTTATATCAACTCTAGAGTTTTTTTTGGTAACTTATGCTTTTACATTCAAGGGCATTCAAACTTACCAAGACCATCTTTGGGTCTGGGACAAATTATGCATTTCAAAATTTTATATAATTCTTCTACAGCATATCCATGAAATCTAGGAATCTCGCTGTATCCATCTTCTTTCTCGATGTACCTCTTCGCTCATCTTAATTTCCTTACTCTTTCTCTTCCCTTGGCAACACCCTATATCACTCCCTGTCTTGAATTATTGTTCTCTCTTATTTCTCTTCCAGTCTGGGAAAGCTGAAACAGTGAAACCCCGTCTCTTGCTCTCTCATTCTCTGTAGCTCTCTCACTCCTTGGACCCTTTCGTTTCACTTGACTGTTTCTTTCTGCTTTCTCATTCTCGTTATTAGTTGCGTCTTGTAGGCACGTTTAGAGCCACTAACAAACAACAGTATCTTATTACATGCTGCCTACTTCTTTCTTTCTCCTCACATCATATGTAAACTTCTCCATGTTTTAACATGATAATTTTATCAACACCGCCCTCTCTTTTTGCCCACTTGTTTCTTGTTTGTTTTCAAAGGTTGAATTTTCAAAAGAGCACCGCTGCAAATGAAATTGGTTTATTATTGAGTTCTGTTCGAATTTTATTTAGTTCATACGCAATTCCATTTCACATTGAACATTTGGGTGTGATAATTTTTTAGAGACAATATATTCATAATCCATGTGGCGTAGACTCAGAAAGACATTGGTGACACAACTTTTGGTACAAACAACCACTTATACTCTGTTTACTCAGGTTTCACCGGAGTCGGCATTTAGAAAATGAAATGCATGATTTGCTTAATACTAGCTTTTGAACCATAAACTCTAATGGACTCCCAGGAGTTCATTTTTGTGTGATCAAATGTGCTATATCTCATGATTCACATAGGTTAGGGAGGTTTGGTTGGGTTGTTCAGACTTATTTTACGAAAAAAATGTTGATGTACTTCTCTCTCTGATATTTATTGTTCTCCAATCTGCAGACTCGCATCAGTGCCAAGGCCCAGAGAAAAGTTGCTAGGGAGATCAAGACAACTCGTGCCTTTGGCCTAATGCCATTCACTACGATGGGACAAGACCCATTTGTGTATGGTCAAACAAGAGACGAGGATGAAGAAAACGAGGAAGATGAGTACGAAGATCCAATCAGTCCTGAGGACCTTATCTGACCAGAAGATCGTGTGTGGTTTTGTTGGCTCACCTTTTCCAGTTTAATGGTTCATGGAAGGAAGTGTTACCATGTCTCTAGCGTGTTTATCTTGAATCACCTTCTGGATTTTTATAAGGATATTGGGTAATCAAGATTCTAATGTTTGAAGTAAGCAAACTGCTTCGGTTATAAGCAGCAAGAGTTTCTCAAGTACATTTAAACAAAAACTTCAGCTAGATACACACGCTGCATGATTCAGATCTATTGCCCCTATATGGTGTTATGTGTGAAATAGTCATCTAACAAATAGTGACAAAGTTCATTGCCTCTATAAGAAAAGTTTTTTGATCTGATCACGTATGTTGTGTCTTTCTCGTGTTCTTTATTATTGAGCTGACAATTGAAGAAAAGTAAACAATTGTGTAAGAAGTAGAGGTGGGCACGAGACATGATGGATTTCATGTTGGAGTTTGTATAGCAAATAACCAACATTGAAGAGAAAAGATGTGTCTTTTGCACTTGAAGAAAAAAAATGTCTTTTGAATTAAGAAAAGATGTGTTTAATCAACACGCTCTTTTGTTCTCTATATATTGAAGAGAAAAATAAGTTTTCAAACACATTTATTTTTTTTAGAGTTATTCATTTTTCTTCACTTTTGAGAGAGATCGCATTCGGTAAATTCGCTAGAACCAACATTCTTGTGCCAAGGTGTTGGTGTTAGATAGTTGAATCCTAGTAGTCAGGTGCCTAAAGAACTACAACACTGAGTAGGGCCGAATTATGCCCACAGGACATAGCGTAGCCGCTAGCTTTTATGTACAAATTTTAGACGTACCCACTCTGCCAATTCAAGATAGTGATTTCGCAAGCCTGTATCTGCAATAAAAATTAGTAGATTTATTTATTTTATTTTAAATGCAAATAGTATTTGTATTGTTATATTATTTATTTCAAATAAATTTATACATTGTTCTGATTGTTCTGCAACAATCTATAGACAAAATTATGGAACAATCAGTTAATGGCGTCAAAGCCCATGTTGAGAAACCAGACAAGTTCAAGGGTATGGATTTCAAACGCTGGCAACAGAAAATGTTGTTATATCTAACAACCTTGAACATTGCTCATATTGTCAAGGAATATGTTCCTGTCACTGAAGGAGATAATATTTCCATAGATCAATTTAATGCAATTGATGCATGGAAAAATAGTGAGTTTTTATGCAGGAACTATATCCTAAACAGTCTTGATGAAATGTTGTATGAGGTATATAGATCATACAAAACATCAAAAGAACTTTGGGAATCCCTAGAGAATAAATATAAAATTGAAGATGCTGGTTCAAAGAAATTTATCATTGAAATTTTTTTAAAGTACAAAATGATAGACTCGAAGACTGTTGTGAACCAAGTGGAGGAACTCCAGATTATGATCCTAGAACTTGCTAGAGAGGGAATGGAATTGCTACACTAATTTGCAGTCGGGGCTGTCATTGAGAAATTGCCGCCATCTTGGAACGATTTCAAGATTCATCTCAAACATAAGAAGACTAATATGACAATGGAGGATTTGGTTCTCAAATTAAGGGTTTAAGAAAATCACCGCAAGAGTAAGGGAATGAATACTTTTGAGTTCGACGCCAAAGCCAATGTGGTTGAGGATGAAAACAAGTCCAAGCCTAAGTACGACATTCAGAAAATGGTAAAACTGCAAAATCCACAAGTGGATATGTATTTACACTTGGTGGGGCAGTAGTGTTGTGGAAATCATAAAAACAAACGTGTATAACACGTTCCACAATGCAATATGAATTTATAACCTTAGATTAGATTGCTGAAGAAGTAGATTGGCTGAGAATTTTTTTTAGAAGATATTCCATTATGACCTTAATATGTGATTGCTATATGTATTCACTGTGACTACATGACAGCCATTGCACAAGCAAAAAATAACATTTACATTGGCAAGTCTAAGCACATAAGACGACGGTATAACAGTATAAAACAATTGCTCAAAACTGGGATCATTTCAATTGACTATGTGAAGTCAAAGGAGAACATTGCGAATCAACTTACAAAGGGTATACTAATAGAGAAAGTGTTAAAATTATCGAAGGGAATGGGCTTAAAGCCAATCCAATGAGGAGTATATGAAATTTCAATGCCTAGGTTCAAAAAGGCAAACTAGTTAGGTGAAACTCAAAGAATAGAGTGTACACACTTACTCATTCCTATGATAAGAAATGTATACTACCTGTGATGGTCATGGTGAATATTTATTTATTCTTATTGACACTAATCTCTTGAGAGATAAGATGAATACAACAAGGTATTAATAATCTAAGTGTCACCTATATGGGAGTAAATGTGGGGTCGCATTTATGAGAATGATATGGCTGAGTTCTCTAAAACTCTCATGAATCCGGGATTTGTTCAAGACCAAAATGAACACAACCGTATGAATTGAAAAATGTCAAGATATAATATGTGTGATGTTCATTGTCTTAATTTACTAAACATGGTGAACAATTCAATGTCTCCTATACACACTGCGTCATCGATAAATTTGATAAGTATTCACTAAGGAATGTTCAAGTCCAAAAGAAACCTCTCCCGATGCATATTATGTCTAAGTTTCTCTCCAGAAGGCAACTTTGTATATTTACTATACAAATGTGGGGTATTGTTGGAGTTTGTATAGCAAATAACCAATATTGGAGAGAAAAGATGTGTCTTTTGCACTTGAAGAGAAAAAATGTGTCTTTTGAATTAAGAAATGATGTGTCTGATCAACACACCTTTTTGTTCTCTATATATTGAAGAGAAAAACAAGTTCCTCAAACACATTAATTTTTTGTAAAATTATTCATTATTCTTCACTTTTGAGAGAGATCGCATTTGGTAAATTCGCCAAAACCAACACCCTTGTGCTAAGGTGTTGGTATTAGATAATTGAATCGTGGTAGCAAGATGCGTAAAAAACTACACCATTGAGTAGGGAAAATTTTTGTCTATAGGACATAGCGTATCCGCTAGCCTCTATCTACAAATCAAGACGTACCAAATGTGCCAATTCAAGATAGTGATTTCGCAAGCCTGTATCTGCAATACAAGTTAGTAGATTTATTTATTTTATTTGATTTCGTTGTTATCAATTTATAATATAAATAGTATTTGTATTGCTATATTATTTATTTCAAATAAATTTATACATTGTTCTGATTGTTCTCCAATACCTCATCCTTATCCCATCATGTTTGTTTGGGACGGGAAGGGATAGACCTCATCGCGATCTCGTCCCATCCCAAACGGGTTCGGGATGGAACATGATGAACATGTACTAAATTTTGGATTGAAAATTTAACATGCAAGATTGCAAATTTTGGATTTACCAAATACACAACTCTAAAAACAACTATATAACTTTAAGCCATTGAATTATTTTCACATTTCATTAGCTTTTACTCCATTATTTTGGAACCATTATTAAAGATAGCCATTTTTTGTGCATTGCTAACGAAAATGATCAATGAGTTTGTCATTAAAAACTACGAGGAGCACACATTGCTGTCGTCAAGAGTTAGGAAAAAAAATAAGGGAGAGAGTTTGAGTTAGATTCATTAGTGAGTTGGATGGAAGCTTGTAAGAATAAAATAGTCATGTCAATAAATAAAACAACAAATAAGTCATGTCAACAAATAGTTTCATACTACATATTTCATATTAAATATTAAAAAAATAGCTCAAGATGGGATGAGCGAGATTGAAAATCTTCATCCCGATCCCATCCTACTCTAGATCGGGACGGGATGAGATCGAGATGAGATTGATCAATCCCAATAGGACCCAAAAAATTGGGACGGGACGGGATCAGGATCGCAAGATAGGATGCTCACCTAGGGGTGGGAAAACGAGTTGAGGATCTGCGGGTTTAAATCGATTCAGACCGTTTTGCTCTAAACGGTCCGGATTTTAATTGTGTTTTTAGATACGGTCTGGATCTGTTATAAAACGGTTCGGTCCCGGTTCTTATTATTTTAAAAAAGGGTCCGGGATGGCCCGTTTCAAATCACATTTATAAGTTAAAAATTAAAATACTAAGGTGGGGGTATTCAATTCGAGATTTGAATGGACTTTGAAGAATTTTAAATCTCGTGGATTTTAAAAGGTTTCAAATGATTTTACAAAATCCATTGGATTTTGATGAGTTTTAGGGGGGGGGAGGGTATTGTATCTGGATTTTGTGGGCAATTTAATAAATTCCATGGATTATGAAAATCCAAGTGTATTCAATTTGGATTTTAAAAAGTCCACAAAAGTCTAGGGGTATTCAATCAGGATTTTAAAAAGTCTTTCTGAAATCCATAAAGTCTAGGGGTATTCAATATGGATTTCAGAAAGTCCACAAAAGTTTTAGGGCATTCAAAATATCATTCATATTTATGGATTTGGAAAATCATGGATTCTCATGGACTTTGTAGTGTTAGGTATAAATAACAAAGTTCAATAGTTTGCCAGCCTCCATATCAAAGATTTCAACGTGAAAAAAAGTCTCCCAAAGTTCTTCCTTGTGCCAGCCGCGAAGAGGTTGGTTCCCATTATCTTGTTTTCTCGATTCTTTTTCTATCTTTGCATAAACACAAGAGAGAGAAAAAGATGACGATGACTGATCTGCCTTTACATTTATACAAAATACACAACACTCCACCAAAAGCTCTCTCTTTTATCACATCTTCTTCTTCTTCTCTGACCGATTTCCATGGCTTTCTTACAATCTCCATCATCTATCGTTGAACCCATGTTACCCCTTGTGTTCTTTTCCTGTTCCCTCTTGTCTATGTGTTTTCTCTTTGTGTTACTGTACAAGAGATTCAGGAGAGTCAAGGGAGACGAAGATGAATCAACCCATAACCCATTTTCAATCTGCAGATGTTCCCTTTCAATAAACAAAATCCATCAAAGCAATAAGGCTCACTAGCTGTTTGTAGAATTTCTTACTCTCTAATGTCTAATATATTTGGTTTGTTAGAGGATATGTCATTACCAACTTCTTTTTTATCTTGCAAATAATTAGAAATCTGTAAAAGTCGTTCATACAAAGTCCGTAGATTTTCATAAATCTCTAGAAAGTCTGTAGCAAAAGTCTATGGATTTAAGAAATCAGTAGAAGTCCGTGGACAATTTAGGAGGGGGGTGTATTGTATATGGATTCTTATGGAATTGATAAATAATTTGAAAAGTCCACGGACTCTTTAAAGTGTCCACAGACTCTTTAAATTGTCCACGGACTTCTGCTGATTTCTTAAATCCATAGACTTTTGCTACAAACTTTCTAGAGGTTTATGAAAATCCACAGACTTTTACATATTTCTAATTCTTTCAAAGATAAAAAAGAAGTTGGTAAATAGTAATGAAACAAAAATGTCCATAAAATAGAGATACATGTGCTAAAAAAATCTAGAAAAAGAAAATGTTGTTAATTGGCATCTTTAAAATAAGAAGTAAACGTCCATAAAATTGTGTTATGATCATTCTTCTCCTTCATGATCATGGTCACTTTCTTCATTATCATTGTTAGCAATGTTGATGTTTGCTTGAGTTGTTGCCCACATTTGATTAGCAATACTCATTCTCCATTTATTAGCATTTTCTCTTTGCTGCTCTTGGGTTTGAATATCATCCCATTCAAAATTATCTTCATCATTCTCTACCGGATCATTTTCTGGTTTAGGAGGAAATTCATCTGAACGACATTCTTGTCGAAGAAAATTATGCAATCTTGCACATGCCAAAACAAGCTCCGCTTGTGTCTTGTAAGGAAATGGTGGTGCTGATTTGAAAATTGTAAACCGCGACTTGAATATTCCAAATATTTTCTCAATTACGTTCCTCAATGAAGCATGACGAAGATTAAATAACTCAATTGCATTGACAGGATGGTTTCCTGGACCGCCAAAATCTTTGAGATGATATCGAGTGCCACGAAATGGAGCTAAAAATCGATGTCGGTTTGGAAATCCACAGTCTCCAAGGTAATATTTACTTGATCATAAAAAAATGTGCAATTAGTATGTTTATACTTTATACTATATGGTATAAAATTCAATAAGTTTGCTGCATTTTTAATGCACGTAAAATTATACCTGATGGTATTTTGAGTCCATTTTGTCTAGAAATAACATCATTTAACACTTTCAAATCATGACTAGAACCCTCCCATCCACTAAGCACATATATGAATTGTAAATCAAAATTGCAAGCTGCTAAAACATTTTGTGATAGTTTCCCATGACGGTTCCTGAATCTACTGATCTCACGTTCAACAACCGTTGCAGGAATATGTGTGCCATCAATAGCTCAAATACAATCCTGAGAAAAAAGAAAAATAATTACAACATATGTACAAAAAGAAGAAAATAACCAATATTAAAGCAATACAGTGATATAAATATTTGCTATAAAACTTGCATTGTGTACCTTAAAGAAAGGATAAAACCTTGTACTTTCTCTTATGTTAGGTGGTGTGGTATCAGGTAGAAGTGGTTTAGCCGTGAACACTGGAGCTATTGTATTCAAGCTCTTCAAGATTTTGTTGAAACTTCTGCTAACAGTGAAATGAGATCGCTCGAATACCATTCGAGGTTCACTATATCGATTGTTTTGACCGACAACTAGTAAAAAGGTCGCAAGCATTTCTTCAACACAAATATATCTAGTACTCCGTAGAGGTGTTTTGTCTTGTATGATGACACATAATTTTCGAAACACTTCAGGATACATTCTGTAGACATCCCGAAATATATGTGGGTCTCCATTCAATAATTTATTCATGTATATGTATCCATTTGATGTCACCGGTCGTCGAGTCAATGGACGTCTATTACGTTCATCACTTATATTGGGCACAAAATTATATAGCACATAAATCACTGCTTGTATTGTCGCTAATAAAATTCTCATGGCCTTGTAAAACTCTTCATCCTGTTCATCAACTCCATACATATCCATTTCACAGATTGCTATCAAAGCAAGTACCTGAACATATTAAAAGAACAAGGTTATGATATATTCATAATAATCGCCTATTTGAATGCAATGAATTGTTAAGGACTGAAACTGATGAAGCACCCCTGCTTCCCTAGATACTTAGGTACCTAGAACACATCTCAAATTAAGATATACAGAGATAGAGACATGGCGTTATCAAAGAATGATCGTATCCTCTAACAAACCAAATATATTAGACATTAGAGAACAAGACATGTATCTGACAAAAAAAAAGATAACCAGGCAGGTAATGACATGAAATCGCAATCCAACATTCAACAAAATCAAATCATTCAACACAACCAAATTAAAAATCATCACTTGCAAAATGAAATCAACACACAGTATTTAGCCTTATGCATATAAAAAAGTATCAAACTACATGACTTAAAATCCAAATGGCCTATAACTTATTAGCTTTATGCATCCCTTTGTGCCCAAGTGATCTAGTCAAGTCTTTGGTCTGGACTCATCTTCAAGAAGGTGTCTTGCTTTGTTTTAGTGTTAAGAAAACTAAGCGCAAAAAAACTGAGCACCATTATTTAATCCTGGCGGAGTCTCTTGAATAGCAATCCAACATTCGCTGTTCGGTTATTATCTCTTCTCCATTGTGCCACAAATTGTTTTAAAACTGGTGACAATTTCACCAAAGCCACTTGATAAGTTTTCCAGAACTGCAGCTTGAGTAGCTACCCCTTTTGAGTTGCTACTTTGTTCATAATCAGCTCTACTTCTTTTGCCATGAGCTCTGCTTTGTGGTGCATCATTTGCATTTTCAGTTTGCACAAAGAGAAATTGCTAATTAATGGAGAATGAATATTGCTAATCAAATGTGGGCAGCAGCTCAAGCAAACATCAATGTTGCTAACAATGATAATGAAGAAAGTGACCATGATCATGAAGGAGAAGAATGATCATAATACAATTTTATGGACGTTTACTTATTATTTTAAAGATGCTAATTAACGATCTTTTCTTTTTCTAGTTTTTTTTAGCACATGTATCTATATTTTATGGATGTTTTTTTGTTTCATTACTATTTACCAACTTCTTTTTAATCTTGCAAATAATCAGAAATCTGTAAAAGTCGTTCATACAAAATCCGTGGATTTTCATAAATCTCTAGAAAGTTTGTAGCAAAAGTCTATGGATTTAAGAAATCAGCAGAAGTCTGTGGACAATTTAAAGAGTCCGTGGACTTTTCAAATTATTTATCAATTCCATAAGAATCCATATACAATACACCCCCCTTAAATGATTGGATTTTGTAGATTTTATAAAAGTTTGTTATGGATTTCTATGGATTCTTATAAATTCAATGAATTTTATAAATGTGTTATTAGTCATAGGAAACAATAAAAAACATCACCTACATTGTTATTCATGTCAATACAAATCATAAAACATATATCAAAACATCAATTAAACAATTGTTTGTATGTTATGAGAATTTATTTCAAATTAAAAAAAAATTAAATACCTTGAAGATGGTTCAAAAGTAATACAAATAATTATTTTACTTCAAATTGTTATTCCCGCCACCGTCATCTCTCATCCCTTCTTCTTCTTTTTCAATTACCACCGCCACCTCTCATCCTCCTCATCTTTTTTTTTCTTCTTCTCCATCAATCACCACCTCCACCTCTCATCCCACCTCCACCCATTTTCATCTTTTTATTCTCAACCTCCTCCTCCTCACCTTTCCTTCTTCTTTGTTTTTTTTTTCTTTTTCTTTTCCTCCTTCACTTTTTTCTCTCTTTGTTTTTATTTTTTATTTTTCTCCTATCTTTTATTTTTCTTCTTCTTTTTGCCCTCGCGAAGGTTTTGGCAAGTGTGGAACCTCCACAAGAGCAAAGAAGAAAAAATGGGAAAAGAAGAAGATAGGAGAAAAAAGTAGAAAAATAAGAAAAACAAAGAGAAAAGTAGAAGAAGACTAAATCAAAAGGGAAAAAAGAGAGGAAAAAAAAGATGAAGAAAGGACAAGAAAAAGAAAAAATAAGATGAAGAGAATAAGAAGAAGAAAAATAATAACAAAAAGAAGAACAATAACAAAAGAGAAGAGGAAGTGCGGGTGGTGGTGCAACCAGCGGTGGTAGGGCATGGTGGTGTGGACGAAAGTTGTAGGGCGAGGTGGTGCTCCTCTTGTAAAGAGAGAAGAGAAGGGAAGGTTGTGATGTCTTTGAGCATATCACAAAAAAATGGGATGGTGACATCCTTTAGCGAAAATGGTGGTGTTATTTGACAATAGCAATACAAATCCGTTGAAATATGTGGGGGAAAATTTGAATTTGGAATAACTCTTGTTATATATACTTTTCACTCACAAATCCTTCAAAATCCACAACTTTAACAAATTCATTAAAATCCACTATTTTTTTAATACCCTGATTTTGGTGGATTTTTGAAAAGCATGAATTGAATATCCCCTTATTTGGATGGATTTTTAAACAATCCTTTAAAATCAGTATTGAATACCCCTAGATTTATATGTATCATTTTAAATCCTTAATTGAATAACCCTAAATTTTAATAGATTTTTAAAACCAACACAATCCATTAAAATTTGTAATTGAATACCACAGCCTTGACTCTTCTCTGTAGCCGTGCGGCCCGCACCCGCATCCTTTCCGGTCTTCTCTTCCCATCCGGATCGAAGAATAAGAATCTCTCCATTTCTTAAAGAACTGATCTGTAGAAGAAGAAGGATCCGTAGTGTAGAGAGCTCTTGTGAGTTGTGATCTCAGATTGAGACCTCTTCCTCCACCAGGTTCGTCGATCCTTTATGGTGCAATGTTATTTCTTCTCCTCTCCCTCACATGAATTGTGTTCTTTTTAGCTTTACATTTAGGTTGACAAATAGATTTGATTGGATTCTTTTTTCACAGTAAAGTTGGTTGGTTTTGTGAAATTGATATTGATATTGAAACTTATCAGCTAGTAATTTCAGTGTGTGTCATTTGTGCCATTATGAAACTTCAGTGTAGTCTATCTTGTGAAATTGATATTGAAACTTATTAGCTAGTAACTTTCAGAGTGATGAACAAACTACTTCTACTGTTCTACACCTAAATTTAGCTGTTGATGTACCAAAAACAACCCATTTGCAATGAAAAGTTGGGCATGTGTTTAGAGAGGTGTGGGGTATCCTTGCATTATAGATGGGAGGTTGGTATTTATAGATGGCTCATTGAATCAATATCGGACTTCATGCAACCAAACGCACCATTAAAGGTGATTGCTTTTCGGAGGAATTAGTTTCTTTTTGGATGAATCATCTTGACATAAGCAAAACGAAGACAATGCTCTGTCCCATTTTGTATATTGGCCACATTTGATAAAAGTGGTCATAATTGATTTGTACTTTTGGGATTATAGTGGTTGGTTCGATTAAATGCAGTATATGATGTTAAGTAATTTGAGCTTCATAAGATTATTCATAATATCAAGTCATCATCATCTGATGAAACTCGTGAAAATCAATAACCCTGTTGTCATCAAGATCAAAACAAATAGAGGATATTAAGTTAAAGACTCAGGTAAGTGTTGAAAGAGAAAGTGTTTGCGAAAGAAAATTTTGAAGTGGCGAGCCTTGGAAACATTTTCCCAACACTTTAGACTGAGAAAAGGAGTCTCAACACTCAGCTGTCTAGCCTCAACATCCCTTGCTGCTTGAGTATTAGCTCTACAGTCCAGAAAGCACCCCAAGGATTTCTTCACAGATGTTTAGCAACTCCAGTTGTAATATGGGAGTTGTGATGGCATTTATCCAAGTACATTGACACTACCACTGACATGATGTCACATATAAACAAGAAATTAGCCATATTCAATTACTCATCAATTATAGTTTAATTGCAGTTTTGCATTATATAGTTGTAGGTATCATCATGTTTGTATACATACACATTACAAAAAAGCTAGCTTTTTATTCATTATGAATTTTCCTAGTTGAGTTCAAGCATGTTACATTCAAACTTCTTGATTGATCAGAAACAATTTGAATTTGACTGTACATGGTTTCAGCTACTTGCTGAATTTGTTGCCGAATTTGCTGAATTAAAATTTGCACCTTGGTGACTTATGATTGTATTTTGAACAAGTACAAAATGAAAAATAAATTGATGTGTAATTTGGAATCGTGGAAACCGGACCGTTTCAAACGGTTCGAGTTAGGTTCGGTCTCAATGTTCAAAATGAGGGAATCCGGACCGAATCCATTAAATTTAAACGGTCTGAGTTAGGTTCCTCAAAATTTGGAACCAATCCGGATCGTGCCCACCCCTAGTAAGAAGTAAAATGCTATTTAAAATATATAAAACTCTGATAGTATTTATTTAGGGAATTATTGGACAAATCCGGATTGTGTTTTCGTGAAATTTTATGAAATTTCTTCAAAAATTTTGAAAAGAAAAAAAATGTCATTTTCGAAAAATTTCAAGGTTTTTCTAATTATCATTTCTTCTAATTATTATTAATTATCTATGTACTTGCATCTTATTTTTTCATATATTAATATACCATCGAAATTCATTATATATATTTCATGTATCTCAAAAAAATTTCTTTTTTCTTTACACCAAAAATTCCTCAAAATATTTCTTAAGATATGCATCCCGAAATTAACTCGAAAAACTAAATCACACATCTAGTAAAAAACCCAATTGAAAAAAAAATATATATTCTACTTTTATAAACGTTCCAAAAACTCAAAAAACATTTTGCACATTCTCTCTCTTCCTTAAAAAACACTGAATTGATTTGACAAATAAAACGCTCGATTTCATGGGTAGAGAACTATCCAACAAAAATTGTCGTTTGACTAATCTGCCATTAAAATCTACTCAATTAAGTTATTCAAATAAAATCCTACCTTAGTTTTCAAGAAAAAAACATGCTTGATGAGGAAACCAATAAGAAAAACAAATATCCAATTGAGATTCGCAACACTAAAATCTTTTTCCTTCTTCCAAAATTTATGATACTGAATGAAATCAAACATAAACTAATTAACTTGATTATCGAAACTCTATGTAGTTGTTATTTGATTTTTCAATTTGGATTTAAATTGTATTTCTTTTGTTGATTTCATTGAAAAGAAACCCGAAACCAACTTGTTGAGTTGTGAGTTATAATGGTGGAGAATGAGGAGTTCGTTATTTTTTTTTGAAACTAAGTTATGAAATATTTAGGAGATATTAATATTCCAAAAATCTCTTCAAAAAATTCCATCAATGCCATATGTCACGCTTCTATGGGACAATGATGCAAGGAGAAAATGTACTTGTGTGAGGCTAGGGAACCGGGTTTTGCAACCAGGTTATGCAATCATGATGATGTGGCATAATTATAGGAGTTTTTAAAACCTCGAGATACACATAAATATTTTGGGGATTTCATCATTATTTTAAGATCACGTCACGGCACCATAGTTGCAAAAACCTAATTTCCTAGCATTTTTGGAGGAAAAATAGGAAACATGGAGGTTTCTAAACGTGTGTTAAATTATAGGTTTTTTTTGTTTAGTACTTATTAGTTATACCTATTAGAGTTTTATCCTCATTTTGAAAACTAATCGAGTTTAACACTCATTTTCTGATGAAACCGTTAAGTCCACATGATTGAATGGTCAAGACTAATTGTTGGACAATTTTACCCTAAAATCCAAAATTGCCCCACCCCCTGATTTCTTCTCTCTTCTTTCTCTCTGCAACTCTTCTTGCTCCCTGCAATTCTTCTTCTCTTCCAATAAGAACCCCACCCCCAAATCACAATCCTCATTGCCACCACCACCACCTCCACAGCCAGAACACCCCATTGCCAGATGTTTCTTCGACCAGGCACGACTTCCTTGTCGGATTCATCTTCATCCACTTCTACTACATTTCGTTACTATCATCATCCATTACATACGGTTTCTGCTGTTCGTCCATTCGTTGGATTTCAAAATCAAAGAGACCACATTCGGAAGGAATGTAAGGTGAAACCAACTCCCGATTAAACCAGAATAATTGATTGAGACTCTCAAGGCAGGCTGTAAGTTGAAACAAACAAAACGCCCTCCGTCATGCTTCAACTACTCTAGTAGTATGTTTTAACAATTTGATAGAAAGTAGTGGTGAAATGGCTTGAATGGGTGAGCGCCACCCACCCATGTGTGGAATGTTCATGGATTTAGATGAAAAGGTGGACATGACCATTTAGTTTACTTTTCAGTTGAGAATGAAAAGAGAGTTGGTGATAGAAAGTAGTGGTGAAATGGCTTGAATGGGTGAGCGCCACCCACCCATGTGTGGAATGTTCATGGATTTAGATGAAAAGGTGGACATGACCATTTAGTTTACTTTTCAGTTGAGAATGAAAAGAGAGTTGGTCAATAAAGAGAAAAAACTAAAACCACTTTTAATGTGGGGTTTTTGGAGACCCACCTCAATTTCTTGTTTTAAAAATTCTAACATCTTTCTGTGTGAAATGGTTAAGTTCGTTTTATTAGGTGAAAAAAATGGGTTCAAGAATGTGTATAAGAAATTGTTTGGGGTGGCCTACTTTGGTCCAGATTATGGACACTGAGACAAAAATTGCACATTTGATGGAGAAAGAGACTGGGGGTTCTGGCTATGGAGGTGGTGGCTAGGGGTGGGCAAACGGGTTAAGGATCCGCGGGTTCAAATCGAACCGGACCGTTTTGCTCTAAACGGTCCAAATTTTAAATATGTGTTTTTAGATACGGTTCGAATCGGTCCGAATCCGTTATAAAACAATCCGATCCCGATTCCCAATTTTAAAAAAGAAACGGTCCGGATTGGACCCGTTTCAAATCACGTTTACAAACTAAAAACCTAAATACTAACTTTCGCCTCCATCACCTTCGCCTTCACTGCTCCTCCATCTCTTCTTCTTCGTAACTCTCTTTCTCTCTTCGCCTCCATCACCAGCGTCGTTAGTGAATGAACTGAGAGGAAATTTTGCAATCTCAGCTTCTCCATCTCACCTTCTCAGCTTCCTCAGCTCTTACTCTTCTTCACTTCCCAATCTCACCTTCTCCATCTCACTCACCTGACCTCCACTTTCCCACTACAACAACAAGAATAAGAAACTCTCCTTTTCGAATCCAATCTCCAACTACAAACCCCATTTCTTCATCATCCGTCGAACCTCGGAAGGAGGACGTGGTCATTGTTGGTGCTGAAATTGCTGGTCTTGCCACTGCTCTATCCCTTCACAGGTACAAATCACACACTATCTCCCTTAAATGTTTTAGTTGAATGAAAACTTACAAGATTTAATTATGTTTTTAGGCTTGGTGTTCGATCCTTAGTGTTGGAGCAGGCCGATTCACTTCGAACTGGTGGAACGTCGTTGACCCTATTCAAGAATGGGTGGAGGGTTTTAGATGCAATTGGGGTTGGAGATGAGCTCAGACCCCAATTTCTTGAAATTCAAGGGTAAATCAAAATTCACCATTATTTTTTTTACAATTCTGTTTTTGAATGGTATCAATTTCTGCTATAGTAATACTTTGAATGTGAATGTGTGCTATCAATTTCTGCAAGGCTGTATAATTTCCTAACCGTTGTCATGTTTGTAATTTTTTATTTCTCGTACATTTAAGACATGTCACTTTGTTATATGAGAACCCTATGTTTCCTTCAAACATTTCTGTATTTCTGCAGTGTTATTATCATATTGTTTGAGAGATTAGTTTGAGAACCCTATCATATTGTTTCAGGACAGCTGAGCTGTAGACACATTCTATATTGTTTGATAGATTGGTTTGAATTGGATGTTTGAATTGTACTATGTGTGAATTGCGAATAGAATGATTTGTTGTAGATTTGGAACCGTAGGAACCAGACAGTTCCAAACGGTTCGAGTTAGGTTCGGTTTCAATGTTCAAAATGAGGGGATCCGGACCGGACCGGATCCGTTAATTTTAAACGGTTCGAGTTAGGTTCCTCCAAATTTGGAACCGATCCGGACCGTGCCCACCCCTAGTGGTGGCAATGGGGGTGGAGTTCCCTGTTGGAAGAAAAAAACAGTTGCAGGGAGCAATAAGAGAAAAGAAATGAGTCAGTGGGGCAATTTTGGATTTTAGGGCAAAATGGTCCAAAATTAGTCTTAATCAGTCAATCACGTGAACTTAACGGTTCCGTCAGAAAACGAATGTTAGAGTCAATTAGTTTTCAAAATGAGAGTCAAACTCTATTAGGTATAAATTAATGTGTCACTAAAAAAACCAAAAATTATAAATGGTAATTTGGATTTTTTTAGTAATCTACTTCAAATTTTGAGTTTTATTTTTAAAAGTTTAGGGTTTTTATTATTATTATTTTTTTCTGAGGTCTGGTTCAGCATGGATCCTCTTCTCCACTCTTTACAAGTAGGGGTGGCATCCCATCCCATGATCCCAATCCCGTCTCGGTCTCATCCCATCTGCTTGATTTTTTTTGGGGTTCTTTTGAGATTAATCAAATCCATCTCGCCCATTCCGTCCCGTCCCGATATAGAGTGGGATGAGACCAAGATGGAGATTTTCAATCCCGCCCATTCCGTCTTGAACTTACTTATTTAATATATAGTATTATTAATTTTAATCAAACTGTTCTTCTAATAAAAAGTTTAGAATGTGTTGAAATTAAATTAAAACATCTATTGTTTGAAAACTTGATTGATTTGACACTCTTTGTTTAGATAGAAACTTTAGTTTGAATATTTTAAGTCAAATAGAACCAATGAAAATTTATACATTTTCACATTTTAGATTGGTTATAGGACAATTATTCTTGTCTCACATAGAGGATGTTTAACATAAAAAAGTATAAGTTCATTGGACCATAAATTTTATATAACATTTAATATTGTCATGATGAAAGTTATATGTACATAAATTAGGCATTATTGGTGTGTGATTAATGTGAGATGCAATTTTTTGTTATTTTTCATTGGAGGACTATTTAGTACATGCTCACCCCGTCTCATCCAGAACCCGTTTGGGATGGGACGAAATCGGGATGAGGTCCATCCCATCCGGTGCTCACCCCTATTCACAAGTCCAATATGTCCCTCCAACTTGGACAAACATCCTCAACAAAAATCCATAATAAATCTCTTCCTCGTCTTCTCAGGAACAACCCCCACTCTACCTTTTTTCCCCTCTTTTGCCCTTGCAAAGAGAAAACCCTTCTTTCACTAAAGGCTATTGCTAAATAACACTTACATTTATGTTAAAGGACATCACCAGTTCCCTACTATCTGAAGGTTACCACCACCTGCTGAAGGGCACCACCAATATAAACAAAAATCCCTACCATATCTATTTTCATATCTCTCCTTTCTTCTCCATCAATCACCTCCTCCTCCCTTACCACCACCACCAGTGCCCTACCATTTCTTCCTCATCTTTCCCCTCACCACCACCTCGCCATCGCCACATCTTCTCACCCCCTTCACCACCACCACCACAACCTTACCACCGCCACCTCTCCTCCTCCTATCTTCTTCGTATTCTCTATCAATCACAACTGCCACCTCTTCTCATCCACCATCTAGGAAGCATAGACTCTCGGAAAACCCTTCGAATCCTAGTAAAACACGTGTCGGATACGGATACGCGTGCAATTTGCCGCCGACACGTATCCGACACGCGGTCAACGTATTGGTCAACTTGACTTGTTAGGATATGGTCTAGACACGGTTCGGATACGGTCAGGATTCGGTTGCTAATAATTTTTGGATAAGATCGGACGGATGGGATGTAAAGCCCTAATATAAATTTAAACCTAATCTCCCGATTTCTTCTTGCTCAAAAACCACACCACCAGCAGCACTGCAGCAGAGAAACCGAGGAGGCGAGGAAGAAAAGAAAGAAGGAAGAGGAAGAAGAGAAAGAAGGAAGGGAAGAAGAAGAAAAAGAAGTCTGTCGGACTGAAGCTCGGGTATGGGGACTTTCCCATTGTATCCCGTCAAACTTTAAAGTGTTCTTTCAATCCGTTTCTTTTCTGATCATAATCACCCTCTGCTATTGTGTTTCTTGTCTGAAATAGCTGCTCTCACATACTTCTGATATGTGAGAAGTAGAGATTTCTTGATTTCTTGCTGCATCAATCTGAGCAAAGGGTTGATGATGGTATGCAACTTCATGAGAGGAATCGGAAAATTTGGCGATGTCTCCTGAGCTGGGTAAGGAAATTTCAGAGATTGTACTTGAAATTAGAATGACTTCTTTGATCTATAAATGACAAGAGAAGTATATTTCATGGAGTCTGTCAATGGATATGAATTGAGCAGAGACCACTGGAATGGTGGATAGTAAGTTATTCTTTTCACACAATTGCCGTGTCAATCTTCTTTAGAGCCAATCTCTATTCACGAGATCTGGATTTGCCACTAATGTCAAGTGTCACAGACCTTGACTTCTTGACTTTTACTTTCTCTGTGTTCTTTACTTCTTTTGGTTGTGATTAGGCATATACATATAAGAAGGTATATATTAGGTCCAATGGAATAAACAAGATGGTTTACATGTGATGATTGTACTAGGCATTGGCTTTTCACTATCCCAGCTCATATTCTGAATTGGCTCTTAAGAATGGAATTGTTCATTTTATAGAGCTCATATTACAATTATCATAGGGTCATAGTAATTTTGGTGTAGTCCTGCATGCAATTCAACATTGCAACGTAGACAATGTTGGAATCAAACCCCACTCCCAGTGTTCATATATACTCAATTTATATCAGATATTGTATTGGACATTCCCCTGTAAGTGTATAGTGATAAGTGGACCAAAGAAATCACTTACATAATATACCACCAAAGTATGTAATGGATCCAAGAGTTCCAATACAGAAAGATTATGCAACATTGGTAATCACTGATTTATTTAGTTCATCCAAAATTTTGTATGTACAAGCAAATGTTATAATCAATTAGGACCCCAACAACTCAAATACATGACTTTACTTAGAGACTCCTCTGATTGCTTCATCTTTCTCGTCTCAATTTCCTGAATAATTCATCCCAAGTTTCTAAATGTATTTATTTGCCCTCTTCAAAGGTTGGACGATTTCAGTCCGTCATATAATTACGGTTAAAGCAAGACTTTGCCTATCAGTTATGTTTTATTGTCTTGCTAAAATTGAGTAATAAATTGGTTTGGTTGAAGTGTTTGCAATTCAATTATTTAAATCAAAGGCTACTTGAACCAGCCTACCACACTCAATTTCTGACAATGGGTTTTTTTTTTAGGAGATCACATCTAGATTTGATTGTTGTTCAACTTGTCTTCAACTCTTCATTTACTAGCTGGTAGCTGCAGTATTTCTCTTTTTGTAAGTTCTTCTCCTGTCCTTTTCCATTTGCTGTAAAATATTCTAGCAATATTACCTGCAAGTTTGCAACACGTAAATAATTGTCAGTCCTCAATACCACTTGCAAGTTGCAATTAAATTATATACCTATTCTAGCAATACTACTTGCAACCAAATTTTTTTTTTAATCCATGTTTCTTTTCCTGTTTTTATATGTAAAATTTTAGATCAAATGAGTGGAGATGATAATTCTCCTCTTTGGAGGCATGTCACGCGAATAAGAAAATCAAGTGAAGGTGGAGGGAATCAAAGGTGGCAGTGTAACTTTTGCAAAAATGAATATCTATGTATTTTTTTTTGTCGACTTTCCTTTTTTTTGGGACTTAAAGTTAATACTTTTGAGTTATGTATCAAACTATCAATCTATTATGCATCTAGATGTTTTATATGTTTGGATTATTTATTATTGTTTATGAGTTCTGATATTATGTTAATAATTTTTTAACAAAATATAAAAATAAAAATAAGGTTTGATTGACGTGTCGTCAAGTCCCCGAGTCCTAGTTCTTTGAAAATTGCCGAGTTGCCGTATCGTATCCGTATCCGATACGACATGTGTATCCTAGTCCGTGCATCCCAGTCCACCATTCTTCTTCTCCATCAATCACCATCACCACCTCTCATCATCCTCCCTATTCTTTTATTCTCCATCAATCACCACCACCACCCCGTCACCTCTTATCCTCTTACCCTTCTTCTCTCCCTTTATATTTTCTTCTTATTCTCTCTTTCTTCTCTATCAAGCACCATCACCACTGTCGTCCAGCGGTGGCAGCACGAGGTTGTGGGGCGGGTAGGGTGGTGTTGCTCCGGTGAAGAGAGTAGAGAAGGTGAGGGTGGTGGTGTCCTTCGGCAAATCCAAAAAAAAAAAAACTTGGGATGATGTTTTTCAACAAAAATGGTGGTATTATTTAGCAACAGCCTTCACCAAAACCCCTTTCTCCCGTACTTGATCGATATCTCTTTCAAGCTCAAATATTATATATTTTATTTGTTTACAAGCAACCCAAATCCATTGATTTCGATTTTTGGGGTTTACGAGAAGAGAAGGTGTCTGAACACACACTTTACACTTACCCCTTGTTCTATTCTTAACAGACGACAGATTAAAAGCTGTACTTGACAGATAAGGTTGCCCTCTCTCCCGATGTGTCGTTCATTTTTGTATGATGTATTAAGAAAATATTTCTTTTTCTTCAATCTGTCAGGTTTCAATTTATTGAAAATAAATCTACTATCACCAATAAACTCTCAACATGAGCATCACCAACAAGTAGATATCAAAATCAAGAAACTCAACTTTAGACAAACGAATTCATTGGTAAATGTAGGGTTTAGTATTACACTTTTCCTAAAACATTTCCACCCTGATTTAGTTATATATCCAAATAGAACAACAAAAAAAACCAAGATGCGGTTCTGGATCATAAGGCAAATGGTTAAGAGTGTGAAATGTGAGGTTGTTTATCACATTAGATATTCAGAGTAGAAGCACTCCCTTATTTTGAAGATTCTGCTTTGGTTTTGCTGCCAGAAATTGTTTATATTTGGTGCATGAATCGCTCTCACTTTTATTTTATTTTTAACTATGGCCAGGGGGTTCATCATGACAAATAACGAAGGAAGTCCAGTAAAACCAACTTCTGTTCCAGAAAATCTTACGACACAAGCGCCTGATGATGAAAGCTTAAATTCCACATCTAATGTTGCCATTGTTCAACCGCCAGTTCCACCTATCCCTACTGCTCCAACAACGCCATTTATACCACCTGTCATTCCACCACTTCTAGTCCCACCTCCTATTGTGCCTCCTATAGCTCCCATACCCACAACCTCTTCAATTCCACGTCCATTAGCACCACTCCCTGCCCGTCCCCCAATAACCCGCCCCCCTCCACTTCAAAATGGTGAAGAGAATGTCTCTGATTTAGATTCTTATCAAGAAGATTCAGGCAAGCCAGCCACTTCAGTTGCTGACTATGAGATCTCAGAAGAAAGCAGACAGGTACGAGAACGACAGGAAAAAGTGGTGCAGGACCTCTTGATGAAGCGCCGTGCTTATGCTTTAGCAGTTCCCACTAATGACTCTGCTGTTCGTGCTCGTTTGCGCCGGCTTGGTGAGCCAATCACTCTTTTTGGGGAGAGGGAGATGGAGCGTCGAGATAGACTGCGGATGATTATGGTGAATCTAGACAAAGAAGGCCAGTTGGATAGGTTGTTGAAAGCTCATGAAGATGAAGAGTCTGCAGCTTCTGCTGTTGCAGATGATCGTGACAGTGAAGGTCCACAGGCGTATCCATTCTACACTGAAGGATCAAAAGCACTTCTGGAAGCTCGGGTAAACATTGCTAAGTATTCCATTGTAAGAGCGTCACTGAGGCTTCAACGTGCAAAGAGGAGAAGGGATGACCCTGATGAAGACGTTGATGCGGAGATTGATCAGGCTTCAAGGCAGGCTGGTGATTTGGTCCTTGATTGTAGTGAAATCGGCGACGACCGACCACTTACTGGATGCTCCTTTTCACATGATGGGAAGCTGCTGGCTACCTGGTATTCTCTCATTTCCCCTTATATGCCTTTGTTTTTGCATTCTTTATCATTATTCTTTTGCCTGTTTCTTTTATAGTCTATCAATTCACATAATGGATAGTTCATTATAAATAAAATTGTTGAAGCTTCTGTTTTTCAATTTGGCAAATCTAATGCCTTTGATGCACATGTGTGATGACTAATGATTGCACACTTACAGGGAACTCTTTAATGGCTTAGGTTCAGTATCTGAGGTGTATTGCTAAACAAAAAGAAAACGAAGAAACAACATGCTTTAAACAATTAAGATATATTTTTCTCACATCGTGAATGTTTTATCG
The DNA here is from genome assembly GCA_003290165.1 of Berberis thunbergii. Lineage (NCBI taxonomy): Eukaryota > Viridiplantae > Streptophyta > Magnoliopsida > Ranunculales > Berberidaceae > Berberis > Berberis thunbergii. Next base: position 61,047 of record QNQO01006223.1, read on the forward strand.
GATAACCTCATTAGGTATACTCTCCTTAGATTGTAGACAAGGGAATAAGTGTGTAACACCTTTTTTTGCTGTATAGTGATGGGAAGGACATTTGACAGTGTTTGCTTGATCTTATCTGATGCATTATTATCATCTCAGTAAGTTGGTATCAGCTGTGCATGGTTAATACCCGAGATTTAGGATACAAGACCTACTGTTATAAGGGTGTTACAAGCACTAGTCTGGATTGCTTATTTATTTATTATTGTTATAATAATAATAATAATAATAATAATAATAATAATAATATTATTATTATTATTATTATTATTATTATTATTATTATTATTAAAGATTTGTTGGCTCTCCTGCAGTTGATTGTAGGGATGGCAATGGAGCGGATTTGGGCAAATCCATCCCCGCTCCGTTAGTGATCACGGATCCCTAAATCCACCCCGTCAATCTATTTAAAATTTTAGGCAAAAACCATCCCCGCCCCGAACGGAATGGCGGATGCCCCGATCTGCCAATCCGTTAAAGAATTCTTGTTCTGGTGGGTTGCTGGTTGCCTGCCCCGATTCGCCCTGCCTATCTGTTTTTGGGCCAAAAATCACCATCACTGAGTCCTCTTCAAGTTACAATCTTTTTTTCTTTCCACCCCTGAAACTGAAAGCAAAGCAGTGAAGATGTTGCAGAACCACCCATCACCCCACATTCTCCAATCCCTAGCAACTCCCCCTCCCTCTCGAACCCCCACCACCCCCAAACTCCCTCAATCCCAGTCCTTTCACTACCAATCCCACCACCACCACTACCCTCCTTTCTCTCCTTCCACCACTCTCCCAAGCCCAAACCCTCCTCCTCCACATGGCCTCCTTGGCCAACAAGCTCTTCCAATTCTCCCCAAATCAATCCCTCTGGCTCTCCTCCTTTCGTGGCTCTCTCCTCTCTTTCATCCCCTCCCAATCCCAAACCCTCACCCTTTTCACTTCTTTGCAAACCTGGCTCTTCGAATCCGTCACCCAACTTCAGGAGATTCTTGATCTCCAAGATGCAAAGAATAGAATTTCTCTCAAAATTTAGGCTAAAGATACTATTTTGCTTAACTTCGCCAACAAGCTCAAGGAGGCTGAGCATGTTCTTGATGTTCTTGTGGACGATTACTCAATGAGAAGAGAAGACTTACTCACAGTCTCTGATCCGTTTCACTGAGAATGAACAAAGAAGACGAATGAAGATTTGAGAGAAGGTGACAGAAGATGAAGAAAAACAGAGAGAGGCAAAGATTTGAGCGAACCTAATGTTCGTTGTGGCCAAGATCCGAGCTTTTGAGAGAGTCTATGAAGGAGCCAGAGACGAGTGAGAGTTGAGAGTGAGATGAGAGATCGAATAAATTTTAGGGTTAGGGTTTTATGTTTCCTTTTTATAGGCCAGGGGTATTTATGAAATCTCTTCAATTAAATTGATATATGTGGGGCGGATATGGCCAAATTCGTATCCGCCCCGATTAATAAATGGATATACAGTTTGTATATCCGTATATGCCCCAACTTCCATTTAGCCATAACCAAAACTGCCCCAAACGGGGCGGGCGGGGCGGACATCCGTGAAAATCCGCCCCACTGTCATCCCTAGTTGATAGAATTGTTTTCACCTAGAAACAATTGTTATGGAGGAAAAGCTTGACGAAACCTAATTTTTGACGAAATAAATATATCATCATGAAATAAATTTATTTTAGAGTCAACTTGATTCCTTCAATTAATGCTAATGCTTATCTAAAATAAACATGGCTTGAGGACATTATGAGTGTGGAGCTTTGCCTTAGTTGATGGTGATACTCCCTTGATGAAGTTGATGAGCGAGTCTGAGAGACCATGGAGATGATCACTACCGACACCCAATGTGGGCCAACTTAGAGGAAATAAAATAGGAATTCCCTAGTCCGTTAACATTCGTGAAAATAACAAAACTGGACTCAAAATATTAGGGAGCACAGTGACTTTTGTTGTTTGATATTAATGATCAAGAGTTGGCGAATGATCAGAAAATAGGAACTGTTATTTATGGATTTCTAAAAGTTACTTCTTAGACACTATCACCCACTTTGGTTAGAGCATGCTCAAACCTGAGTGTGAATTTTTGGGGTTTCTTGTCAACTTATTTTCTTAATTGAGATCTGATTAGTCCCAGTAAGATTTTCAATTCTTTTAAATGGCTTTCAGATGTAGATATGGACATGCATTGTCATTTCTTTACCATGTCAGCTGTGGGTAGTTTCTTAATTTATTTTTTTCATGTGTTTGGTTTATCTAGTGCTATGAGCGGAGTGACAAAACTGTGGAGCATGCCTAACGTAAGTAAGGTAATTGCACTGAAGGGTCACACCGAGCGTGCAACTGACGTTACATTTTCTCCTGTATGCAACCATTTAGCAACTGCATCAGCTGACCGAACTGCAATTTTATGGAATACTGAAGGATTGATTCTGAAAAAGTTTGAAGGGCATCTTGATCGTCTTGGTCGTGTTGCATTTCACCCGTCAGGGAAATACTTGGGAACAACTAGCTTTGACAAAACATGGAGATTGTGGGATCTTGATACTGGAGTTGAATTGCTTCTTCAAGAAGGCCATAGTAGGAGTGTTTATGGGCTAAGCTTCCATGGTGATGGATCTTTAGCTGCATCTTGTGGGCTGGATGCACTTGCTCGGGTATGGGATCTTCGTACTGGGAGAAGTATTCTAGCCTTAGAAGGACATGTCAAGCCGGTGAGATGCACGCTTACCACGTTCTTTGTCTTATAGCTAATAGTTAGATTTAAAGATTATGCTGATTTTGGTGCTATATCTCATTGGGTCTTATTTTCAGGTTCTTGGAATTGACTTCTCTCCCAATGGATATCATTTAGCTACTGGTGGTGAGGATAATGCTTGCCGGATTTGGGATCTGAGAAAAAGAAAATGTGTATACATAATTCCTGCTCACTCCAATCTTATTTCACAAGTCAAGTTTGAGCCTCAAGAAGGATATTTTCTAGCAACTGCTTCATATGATATGACTGTTAAGGTGCATCACTTGGAATAACCTATCTTCTAAAGAATAAAGTTATGATTTGCTACTTTGTGTGTTATCTCATTTTAACAATGATGTATTTCATATATCTCAGGTATGGTCAGCACGAGATTTCACGCATATCAAGACATTGTCTGGCCATGAAGCAAAGGTTACATCCTTGGATGTTATTGGAGGTGAGTAGTTATATTTAGCTTAGAAAGAATTGTTTCGTTTATTTTGGTTGGTACGAGCACTGTCTCTTGCTGGAGATGTTTCTTGATAGTATCTTTATCATAGTACAGATTGTGCCCTTTCACGTTGGTTACGGGTATCTTAGTTGATATATACATGGGCATCAGTAAAGTCACCATTGTTGGAGTACCCTGTGAAAAATTATTTTGTTTATGTATTGCAAGGGTGAAATACAAAAGCAGGGTTGAGGGTTCTAGAAAACTGTTTGATAACTAGTTGTTTAATAGATTCAACAATATAAGGCTATGTTATCAGGGGCGCTGCCAAGGTGCTATTTTATTTTTAAAGGCTCTCCCAGACTCACCTCGCCTCAAAAGTGCTATTTAGCGCGTCAGGCCGCTGCGGTGCTCTGCCTTGTGGGGCGCTTGAAGCACCAATATTTGTTTAAAAAATATAAATATGTAAATAAACAAATATTTAAATAACTTTAGATTGTTTAAAATGTTAATAAGTGTATTTAATAACTGATTAAGTCAATAATAAAAAAGAGATTTAGCCGTTTGGCGATGATGGAGATGGAAATGGTGAAACTAGTCCAGGGATATTGAGGATATTTGTAACATGCATTATTTGTTATACTTATTCTTGACTGAGGATATCTGTTACATGCATTATTTGACTTGTTTCTGATTTCTTAGAGGATATACTAGAATGAATCAGGAACTTAAAAAAACCTTTAAAAATGTAAAAACTACCTAAATATGAAGTGTATTTTTTCTCTCCAACAAGGTTGTGTTATCTGAGGCATCACCAAGGCGCTAGGAGACCTCATTAGCGCCTCGCCACGCTCCTCGTCCCTGACAACATAGATATAGGGTATGCCCAGTTTTTGTGTGTAGATTGTATGAGGTGAATTTGGGGTGGATAAGGTCTTGAGAGATTGGAGTGAGAGGTGATTGGATGCCCTAGACTCCTTTTGGGAGCAAGGATAAGTTTTCACCAGTGAAGGCCAAAGAGAGAAGTTTGTAGTTGGGCACAGATTGATCACGTGGTCAAAGTGAAGATGCTTGGCGCCTCAAGGGAAAACGGAAAAGTAATGGATCCCTTAGAGAAATATAATATTTTCTAAAGAGTTTTTGTTTCACCTCCATCAGGGTTTGGTATTTATAGGCAAACCAAAATGCCAAAAGTTTAATTTCCATATAAATTCCTTAGATTGTCACATTTCATGTGTAGTAGAGTTTGTTGGATTTGTTGGTATGATCCAAATACAAATCTCTAAATAGTTGTGTTGATAGCCCTACGATCATGAATACATTTTTCAAGGTGCTGGGTGTCCAAGGCACAAGTGCCCTGCCAGTTCTTAAACACTTTGAGATATTGATTTTGCTTTGTCATCTTGGTTTTGTATATGTTAACTCTAATGGGTTACTGCATAGTGAATGTACCCATACCTAGATGAGTCGCCTGGATGCCTTGGACACTAAGTGACATAATGATGTCCACAGTTTTTCGCTTTTATTCTAGGTTACCCTTGCAAACCATTTAGTCAAGTACTAACATGTACATGTTTATTGGTTCTAACCTTTTGTTATTTCTCACCAAGAGAAACAACGATAAATGCTTTTGGGCAAATGTAGGTGGAGCAAATTCAACTAAATTATTATTATTTACTTTTCCAAAGAAAAGGTTCAAATCTTTAATTAGGACAAAGAAACAGTTCAACAATTCTTGCCCCTTTGAAGTGTTATTCAACACAGCTATTGATCCAAAAGAAAACCATCCCAATCTATGTGGTCTCGGGCACTAGGTGAGGCGAAATGATGGGGCATGGCCTGGGTGTCCAGGCCGCCTAGGCCTCACCTAGCACTCTGACAGGCTTTTTTAGGTAATATTTTGAAGCTCTAGGTGTGCCTAGGTGACCTGGGCAGGCTGTTTTCGGTCATTTTTAGGAGAATTTTTGGAAGATCTTATTTATGCATCATTGCACGTGCCAAATTTATACAAATTTAACTTTAAAAAATGAACTTAGACACATTCATAGTCATTATGTAACATAAAGAACAACAAATCAAAAGACAACCATACATATAGAATTTAGACATTCAAAGGTGACCCCAAAAAGCAAAAGGAAGCCATAAACTTGAAGCGGAAATATTCATAGATCCTCAAAATCTAAGATAGTATACCATGAAATTTCCAATCAAAGAGCAAAACTGAAACTTCAAACTTGTAGAAGACATGAATCCACTTCAATGGGCCTGGTCGACTCGAACTCGAATGACTAAATTCAGGCTTTAACAAGTAATACTGAATATATTATAATAGTTACACTATTTATTCTCTAGCAATCGTGGAATAGGTTTGTTAGATCGATGCATTTCTTACTATTAATCTACTAACATGCAAAATTCATAAATAAGCTATAGGCATTGTTAGGTAGCAGAACCCCATATCCGCATTTGGACGTGTCATTATTGATTATCAGCATGTTTGTTTGCTCTAGGTTATATAAGCAATGAAAGTTCTACTACTACTTCTACTATTATTATTATTATTATTATTTTAACAATAATAATAATAATAATAATAATAATAATTATTATTATTATTATTATTATTATTATTATTATTATTATTATTATTATTTCAAAGCAGCATATCTGCATTTTGTTACATTTATGTAATCCTCAAGTAATTTGTTTTTCTCTCGTTTCAGATGGGCAGTGCATTGCAACTGTTGCTCATGACCGAACAATCAAGCTATGGTCAAGCCGTAGCAATGGAAAAGAGATGTCAGCTATGGACGTAGTTTAGTACTAATTACTAATCAAACTAGATTGGGGTGATTTCTGTACAAGTTGGTAGAAGTACTATACCCTCTAAAATGAACGGGATTTTCCTTGAGCCTAAGTTGTTACTTCATCCGGGGTGTAACTAGTTTTTACTGCATGTTTGTGATGTACACTTGAAATGAGTTATGAGGACACTTTGTTCACAAATACTTTGATAGCTCGGATATGGAATTTCTTATGATGTACACTTCTGTTGCCCAGTCCCATTGTCTTGCTTTTATCTCTTCAAAATTATATGACAGTACTCAATGGTCCAATCCACTTGACAGTTTCTGGAGTGTTAATATTGCAGTATACTTTGGGGTGGTTTACAATTCAGGTGAAAATATCTGCAGTGACATTTGTTGGGATGATATAGCAAAATATCCCTAAATAGTTTACTGAAATAAATATGTTGATATATTGCGGTATTTAGGTTAATGTCTTCTAAAGAACTATGAAGTAAGAATGTCGTAAATACAATTTGCAGCAGACATTGAACAAGTGCATAAGAATGTCACAGCTTTGTAGTTATCTACTATCTCATTCTACAACCTAGCTAGCTAGGCTTTATTTGGCATTACTACCACTGGTGTTTAGAACAATAATTTGGAAAACAAATGCCTTGGTAACATATCATTGTTTAAATTTGGACTTCTTTTGCATGAGGTTTTGGGGAACTGTCATCGATTTTGCTCTCCATTACAAGGAAACACAAACACTGACCAAATAATGAGAATATGCTCATCAATGTATTAATCTGTGAATTTAAAGATCAAACTAGACTAACAGTGCTGTGTTTGTTAAAACTGTTTATATCGAAGTACTACCTACATAATATAAACAGGAGAAAACGTATTCATTATACAACAGTATATTTACTTTTACAAGGACGACACAACTCAACAATTAGTAGAAGAAGAAGAATCGATTGGCAGCTGAAAACGGCACGGGGGGCACGTATTCCTCTCTTTCAACCAACCATTGATTCAAGAATGCACTCCATGGAAGATATGGGAACATGGCAGCTTGGTTACAGAAACCCTATCTAAGAAGTCCTCATTACAGACCATGCAGTTTGTCAGCAATGTGGTTGCTTCCTTCTTGAACTCTTTCCTTTCCAACAATTCTGAACTCTCTCAAAGAGGACCATATTCAACAAATGTATTTCTACGTTAATGAGTATCTTTTCAGCTTGCCTTTTATTTCCGCGACTACTGGCTGAAGAAACTGACAAGTATCGCCGTCAGATAGGGTGATCAAAGAGAGCATGTAATCGAGATTAGGCTTGACTCGATGGAATGGGAAACATTGCGTGTCTGTTCCGAAATTGGACTTCCTGGATTACTACATGATCTGACGATGTCAGCTGACACTTCTCTTGATGTTGAAGAAGAAGAAAACCATCGGATCAACAACTAAAGCAGTATTATTGCTTCTGTTTCTTCCTAGAGGAAACGCCCTTACACTTAAGAAGAAGAAGCTGTTTGCTTGCTTGCCTGAAATCTTGGAAATATAACTTGGAAAAAGCTTGGAAAGTAAAGAGGAGAGGGGAGGATAGATTTCAGATTTAGTAGGATGGCAGCGGGGCGGTTTTTAACGGATATCAGCTCCGCCGCCCAGGAGTCATTTGGGGTGGATTGGGTTTGCCTTAACAGTTATGGGGTGGATACAGGTATCAAAATTGGATCCGTCATGGTTTTGGGACAAATACAAATTTGGCCATATTCGGCCCACAGATATCCGTTTATCACATGTTATTACTAAAATACCCTTCAATACCCTAAAACCTAATTTCTTTCCTCAAATATCCAAACAACCCATCATCTCTCCTTCTGCCTTTATTTTCTTCTCCTTCTCTTTTGCTAATCTTCTCCCCGCCCCCTTTATTTCGAAAGCACCAGTGCACCACCACCCCTCCCGACCGCCTCCCTCCCCCTCTCCCCTCCCCGACTCCCATTCCCTTTTGCAAGCACAGGGGCTAAGTGACAAGAGGGAGTGACAATGAGAAAGATCAGGCAAGATCTGTGGCTGGAGACAAGAGGGTGTGACGGTGAGAGAGACTAGGCAAGATCTGTATGGCAACCAGGCTAATTGAGAGAGAAATAGGGGCGATACTGCTCGAGAGAATTTCTACTCTGTGGTTGGAGATCGGTGTTGCAACAACAGTCTCCAATGAAAAACCCATCTATGCATTGAGAATCACCTGCCACTGCAACTCCATTCTCTTCCTCAGGTCGTCATCGACTACCAACCCTCCCCTTTCGATCAAATTTTAGTCAAAAGTCGAAGTTCGTCAAGTTGCAAAGTCACCGAGGAGGTGGTCTTGTTGCTACAAGAACATCCATCCCCATCCCTTTGACTAAAAATCAATCCTTCCTTTCTTTTCCTTTCCTTTCCCTCGTTGAAATCAGATTCAACAACCAAACAGAGTAAAAATCCCCTCCTTTTTTCCTTCCTTGGTATCAGATCAGAAGAGTTCAGAAGAAGAAGACAAAAAAAGAATTTAGGAGAAGAAGAAAAAAGATCTCCAGCCGGCGGACACCACACAACATCGCGGGGGGTATATTTCGGAGAAGAAGAAAAAAAAGATCTTCAGCAACATTGTTGTTGACCACAAACCTCTAATTTTTTGAGTTGTTAATTAAGAAGAACTAAATCGACATAATTTTTTATTAAAATTTTAACAGATATTTGGGGCGGGGCGGATATCCGCCAATTCGACCGGAGTAGGGATGTTTTTTGAAAAATAGTATAAACAAATATTCGAAGCGGATTCGGGGATCTACGATTCCCAGCGGGGTGGAGACGAATTTGCTCAAATCCATTTCGTTGCCATCCCTAGAATTTGGAGCCGTTGTGAGTCATTACATTATTTCATTTAATTCACAAGAGGATGAAGAAGAGAAGAAAGAGAGAAATAAAAATTAATGTGATGATATACCGAACCGTCCTTTAATCCGCACAATATACGTGTCATGATGATCAAGCTAGCACGGGCCTCCAAGTGAGTGTCTGCCCTAGTCTGGCCCAAAGGTCAGGAAACAAAGCCCAGATTACTCCAAGCCCATTGAGACAGGTACCAAGAGGTTGGACCAAATCAACAAGGCCCTATTAAGCTCATAAATCATATGGTCAAACCCAATACTCGTAAGACCGAATAAGGCAAGTATCTAGGAGTTTGACCTAGGATAGGCATGCCAGAAGCACATCGACTCCTATTAGGAAACGAATACCAGAGTATAAGTCGTGCATGAAAACTCTCTTGCATGGACAAAACTCTACAAGGAAATAATCTCTAACATATATCTTTCCTTAAACCACGCTTCTATAGGCATAGCCAAACAAGGACTCTCGCGTGATATAGGGCACAAGGTTGAGGACCTAAGGTACGCTACAGAACCCAATTTCAAGCACTACACCTTTCTCACACCTTGTTCGACTTAAGCATCGAAGTGCATCAGCTGCCACAGCGGTGGTCTTTGGCTCACGTGTGTTCCTTGTGCAGGTCAAGGTCAAGGAGAACGAAAACTGATATATCAGTTTGGCGTCGCCCATAGGGAACGATGAAGTTCCTAAGAAAACAAAGACATCACCCCTTCATTATAGTCCAGAAAGATGGCAGCCACAAGATCTCGTAATAATGATGAAATCGCCAAGCCTTCAAACGCTCGAACCAACGCAGTATCGCCAACTCCGATGGTACCAACAACGTGGGGAGAACAACTCTAGGCCCTCGCGTCGGGCCTGCAACCATGACAGACTCTAGGGTGGATCAACTATTAGCCCAAGTGCAATAGATTGCTCGAGTGGTGGAGATACTTGCGCATCAGAACCCACCACTCGCAAGCTGTGACGACAAGATATAAAGGACCTTGTCTTCACAGGAGAATATAGAGCACGTTCATGAGAACCACCATGTCCCTTCTTTCTCTCACGGTACCAAGAACGACAAAAATTAGAGGAGCGAAGCGATCCATGGAGACCGGACATCTAAGGTTGACAAGTCTAATACAAAAAATCCTCTCCAACTTGCGATCACCAATCCAGATGTGCTATACAACCTCACCATCCCCCCCATTCACGGATCGGATCATGAATGCGTCACTGCCAAAGAAGTTTAGCCCCCAAAGCTGGAGTTCTATAACGGGACATCAGACCCGTTCGACCACTTGCGCCATTATCATCATGTGATGGCGCTGAAAGAAGGATCTGAAACAATAATATGCCAAACATTTTCCACCATCCTGAAGAAAACGACGCTGACTTGGTTCCACAGTCTTCCTCCAAGGTTTATTGACTCGTTGTAGAGCTGGCCAAATCATTTATCACTCACTTTGTCGGCAGCCAATGGATCAGGAATGGTCCGCATTACTTGCTTAGCCTCTAGTAGAAGCCAAACGAAACACTGATGGAGTACGTCACCCGTTTCATTGATAAGTTGACTCTGATGGATGGCTGCAACGATGACACCTTAGTCACAACCTTCACCTCAAGTCTGAGGGGAGGCCAATTTTACAAATTCCTCACCCTGGAGCCTCTAATGGACATGGCAGACTTGTTAAAAAGCGCTTAGAAATACATCACCCTTGAGGAGATATGGGCCGCTAAAAAGGGGGGAGAAACTAAAAAGAAAATATTAGCCCTCGAGATAAGAAGGAAGTGAGAAAGCCGGAGGAGGACGAAAACAACAAGAGGAAGCAGAATGATAGTAAGCCAGACTCTGGCTGGACTAGACAAGATAAAGCCTCTAACTTCGTCGGATCCAAATCCTTCACTCCCCTCAACTCTAGCCTATTAGACATCCTCAATACCATTAAAAATTAGGGAGAAGTGACCTCCAAACAATGGAGAGATTCTTCCCAACAGGATAATGGCAAGTACTGCTCCTTTCACAAAGACAACGACCACGCCATTGAAGAATATAAAAATCTCATAAATGTGATTGAGTACTGGATCAAGAAGGGAAAAGTCAAAGAATTCCTGAGCTCGGTAAAGAGACAAGAATGGGTAAAGGAATGAGAAAAAGTCGTTAAAGAAATGAAATAAAAGGCGGCTAGCATTTTATATGTCTTGCACAGGGTATGCTCGAAAGGCGAGCAATCCAACTATCTCGAAAGAGGATGCTTTGTGAGATGCGGACTCAGTCCACCTATGAAGACCGACAAGTGCAATACACTCGTGTTCAAAACCTGATCCCATCACTGACATTCACGGATAAAGACCTCCAGGGCGTCCACTCTCTCCATAATGACGCCTTGGTTATCTCAGCCCTAATAACAAAGTAAAGAGATCCTTGGTAGATACCGGGAGCTCCTTGAACGTCCTGTTCCTTAATGCGTTCTATAGCATGCAGCTAAAAAAGGAGAACTTGATGCCCGCCAGTCACCCCATGGTTTGATTTATCAGAGAGAAATGCTTCCTTGTCGGGAAGATTAGGCTGACGGTGGTGGCGGGAGAGCCACAACTGCAGAAAGTACTGTTCCAGGAGTTCATGGTGGTCGATGCCCCATCCACCTACAATATCATCTTAGGAAGGCCTTGGTTCCATCAGATGGAGGCGGTAGTTTCCGTTTTACATCAATGCATCAAATACCCTGCTAATCAGGTGGAAGGGACCATTCAAGGAGAACAATCCTCAACAAGAGACTGTCGTTATGCAACATTTAAGCAGCTGAACAATTAGCAATCACGGTCTGGACCTGCGGGTTAGACATATCAGAGCCTGGGCCCAGAGAATAAAAAAGAGTCTCCTTGCTCGAATGATGAGATTTCAGACAAACCAAATGGAAGACTTAATGTCGGCTAGTCAGAGGAATAGTCATTCGCGGTCTAGCTTGACAACCCCAATAACAACAGAGCCGTCCAGATAGGTTCCTGCCAGAGCAAAGAATTAGCGAAATGGCTAATGGAGAATCAAAACATCTTTGCCATGACGATGCGGGACATGGTGGGAATTGACCTCTCCGTAATAACCCATAGACTGGAAATTGAAACTAGTTAGGCAGAAGAAGAGACCCATGGCCCTCGAACGCATTCAGACCATGAATGAAGAGGTACAAAGCTACTTAATGCTGACATGATTAAGGAAGCGTGATATCCAGATTGGTTGGCAAATACCATCTTGGTGAAAAAGAAGAATGGGAAGTGGGGAGTCTGTGTGGATTACACATACTTGAACAAGGCTTGTTCGAAAGACAACTTCTATTTCCTCCATTGGTCAGATCGTGGACGCCACATCTGGCTACAATCCTCTAAGTTCCATGGACGCTTATTATGGATATAACCAGATACAAATGCATCTTCCATACCAAGAAAAGAACTCATTCGCAACTGAAAGAGGGATATGCTGCTATCGGGCGATGCTATTCGGTTTAAAAACGCGGGAGTAACATATCAACGACTTGTAAACCGGATGTTCAAGGAGAAAATTGGCAAAACCATGGAGGTCTACATGGACGAATCAACGCATCAAATCATTTTAGTCCATACAAACCAAGGCAAGGCCATGACCACCAAGGCTCAACTAAACAATGAGCCATAATCTAGTACAAAAAAGACCATTTGTCTATTACTACAGTTCTAACAAAGCTAAGTGGCAGTACTTCGACATGTCAACACCTACTCAGAAAGCGGGCGACTAGCAAGACACGACCTGCCCACATGAAGATCACTCTTCATTTGAAATTGTATTTTAAATCTTATTTCGATTGCCAAGTTGTATTTTCGAAATTCACCTAACTCTAAATCTCGGGACGAGATTCCATTTAAAGTGTGTATAATGTAGCATCCGTAAACTGTCCTACGACGAATTTATTTAATTTTGAATTTTTGGATTAATAATCATAGTGTTGAATTTATTATTTCAATTTTTTGGACATTATTTTCTTGAGGTTATGAGGTGGGGTGCCCTCAAAACTTCTGTGGGGCAAATAGACTCCCACATTATAAGAAGAAAAATCCCCTTTCCTTCTTTTTGTTCTTCTTCTCCCCCCCTACACATTCTTCTCTTTTTCTTCGGCGAGCATGGTTTGCGACTAAGCGTCGCAACCACTTCCACCGGCCTAACCTTCCTCATTTTTCTTCCTTTTTCCTTCTTCTATCTCCCCTCTCCTTCCCATTTGGTTTTAGCGTCAGAAACAAAGTTTTAGAGAGTGAGCTCGATCGGGCTATATAGATGTCCGATCAGTCCTCTAACAGTGTGTAGTGTTGGGATAAGGGTTTTGTGTCTGTGTATGCAAGGGAGATGGTGGCGAGAATGTAAGAAAAAGAGAAAAAACTGATAGAGATGGAGATTCGACATCGAAATAGTGAGAAAGCCTCAAAACTCTAATTGATCAAATCAATCAAGCAAGTTTTGTTCGTCCGTACATCAATCGAATTTTGATTATCTAGTCAAGCAGATATTGAGAAAGGTGAAAACTCACAGCTTGAACAAAGAATCGAAACTCGATTGATGTACAGTCGAACAAAAACTAGCTTGATCGATTTGATTGACTAGAGTTTTGAGGCTTTTCACTATTTCGATGTCGAATTTCCATCTCTCTAAGTTTTTTTCTCTTTCTCTTACCTTCTCGCCACCATCTCTCTTGCATACACAGACACAACAACCTTATCGCAACACCGCACACCACCAAGGGACTGATCGGAGTTAGGCTTCTCACACAGCTATACAGCCCGATCGAGTTGTTTTGGTGCTAAAAAAACGAGAAGGAAAGGGAAGATAAAGAAAGGAAAAAGGAAGATAAACGAGGAAGGCTGGGCTTGTGGAAGTGGTTGCGACACTCAGTCGTAGATTGTGCTCGGTGGAGAAGAAGAGGAAAACACGCAAGGGAAAAGGATAAGAAGAAGAAAAAAGGAAAATGGGAGTTTTTTGTAATGTGGGTGGCTATTTTTCCACACAGAAATTTTGAGGGCACCCACCCTATAATCAAGAAAATAATGCTCGAAAATTTGAAAGTTAAATTCAAATCAATTCAACTCTATTGTAATTTCCAAAAATCCAAAATTAAATAAATTAGCTTTAGGAAATTTTATAGGTGTTATATTATACACACCTTAAATGGAATCTCGTCGCGAGATTCGGAATGTAAGAGAGTTAGGTGAATTTAAAAAAAAATACAACTTGGCAAACGAAATAAGATTTTAAAAATACAATTTCAAATGAAAATTTATCTAGGTCTTATATTCCAGAGAGATTTCATATCATACAAAACAACACACCAAACATGCATAGACATGGGGCTACTACTACTACTTATTTTATTTTAACAAGAACAAAAAAATAAATTATTGGAACTTTAGGTACAATGTTTATTTATTAATGTCATTGAAAAAGTACGGGTGTCACAATATATATACCTCAAAAGAAATCTCGTACGAGATTTGATAAGATGGCTAACAAAACACTTAGGATAACAAAACCACTAAAAAGAAACTAAACCAAATAATATCATCAAATATAAGATCATGGGATTGGTGACAGTGCAATACCAGGAACAGATGGTGATGATGAAGGTGTTAAGTGAGATGAACAAGACTGGAGAGGAGGCAATGTCCTCTAAATTGGGAATGAAGAGAAATGTTAGAAGGAACCTCCCTAAGAATGTCACTCATTGATGCTGCACAGAAGGCAATGATTGTATCAACAGTCTACTACATGGTTTTTGTTTTTGTGTTTGTGGCATATTATAAGATGGTTAAAATGTTTAAGTTTTGCCCGCATAGTGGAGGTGCTTACATGTTATGGTTTTCCTTTACATAGTTTTTTTTTTCCTTTTTGGCATGATTTCTAATTTTTCTTGTACTTGGAGAGCAGATAGCTATGTACTTGTTCTCTTGTTGGAGATGTTAATGCAAAAAATTTGGCAGTAGCTAGGATAGGGAACTTTGTGATTTCATCTGAGACTATTTCCTTACTTTTGAAAATGTGGTTTCTCCTTGTATATTTTGGTATTGATGTGTCATCAAGAGTTTTGAGGAGTGATTTGGGGACTTTCTTTTGCAGACCAAGAGTCCCTATTTTTCTTTGTAAAACAAGGGATGGTTTTGTAGTGGTTTCCTAGGTGCCTTTCTTTGTAAAATGAGGCATTTTGAGGGCAGTAGAGCCCAATTGATAAGAACCCCACACCTAGGAAAAATGAGTGTTTAAGTTAGGGACAATATCATTATTTAAGACATGTCCGTTAGATAACAATCTCATGTGCACGTTGTGAGGTAATTCTGGGGTCATTTGCTTTCTTCACCCTTCCACTCTCTATTCTAGACTCTCTATTCTAGTTAGTGATTCACCTATTGGGTTCTTTAGAACCTTGAGGGTTACTTTTCAAGGAGATGACCCACTTTCCTCTTTGGGATTGTAGGGAAAGCCTTAGTAGAATGGTGTAGAAAATTTTAGAGTTAAACACATTTTCTGGATTTCAAGTTAACGGTGGTTGAACCAAGATTGCCTACCTTAAATTTGTAGATGACACCTTTTTTTGTGTTTGATTAGTATCATGATTTACATTTAGAATTTGAAGCATTTGTTGTTCAACCTCAAAAAGGTGTAGGGGAAGGATTTGGATCAAGTTAGTTAGGGTGTTAAGAGGGTTCTTTGCTCTCCTTTTATTTTGCGTTTGATTTGGGGCCAAGAGCCAAAACAAGATTTGTTGAAACGGTTATTTAATGAAGCTGTAGGCAAAATATATATATATATATTTATAGCTTTGAGGAAAGCAAGTTGTTGTTCAAAATAAGAGCACAATGCCTACGAAAGTGGCACTTATTCTTGAATGGATGATTATAAATTTCCTGAATTTGTAGCTTGTGTGGTCTCACGAAAGTTGGGTGGCCTTGGCATTAGGCCTAGGCATTACATCTTATAAGTGACCAATTAATAGATGAGGCTTGGACTAGAAAGAGGAGAATCTATTGCATTTAAAATATTTGTGATTGTACTTTCTTATGATTATGCCGATTCCTCTTAAAACAAAATAAAAAAACTTGATCCTCATTCTAAATTGTGGATATTATAATAATTGGTTGTCAATTTTGAATGCTATAGATGAAAAAATTGAATTATAGTAGAGCAATTATCTGAATGAATCTGTAAATGAGACTGACACCAAAGATTATCTATCTTGTTTGAATGATTTAAGTTTCAAATTGAGTTGCATTGGGGAATTGGGTGTATTCTTCATAAGTGTAGTTATTGTTGGAAAAATCCAACATGTGTGGGCACACATATATATTTAATGTGTATTGCTATCTAAAATTATAGCCCAATGAATTGTGATCTAATATGGTTAATTGAGCTAGGGTATTAAAATATCATGGGCTTAATGTGTGGATACACTTAAGCAATTTCTAATTTGATGAGTGACCAAATTAGAAATTGATAAGAATAACTGATAAACCAATCAGTTATAAATACAGAGTTATAGTCCCCAGTTGAGCGCATGTTTTGTTTCTTCTGAAATTCCTTCTACAGAGAGATATACAAAAAATATATGCTATCAACTGGAAGGCCAAGACTTATCCCTTCCTTGAAGTGCAATGGATCAAGGTACGCTTTCGCTTTATTATCGATTGTTTTCTTCTCATTGAATCAATATGGAACATATAATTGTACATGTATAATAAAGATCTAACAAGTGGTATCAGAGCCTACTCCATAATTGATTCTTTGAAAGATTATGATATTTAGGATGAACTTTTGGCATAAAAAATTTAAGTTTAAAAAAAAAAAAAAAAAAAAAAAATGTGATTTGTTTGGTTCAGATCTGCATCTGCATGATCTAGTCTGTTAGGATCTGCTTCGTCAGATCTGCATGATCTGATTCATTTAGATATGCAACGTGATCTGCATCGTTCAAATCTTGATCAATCAGATCTTTTAGACCGTTCTGGTTCGTTCAGATCTGCATCGCAATCTGCTTCGTTCAGATCAGATCGCTCAGATCCTGATCATTCAATCCAAATCTGATCTTGATTAAGTTAAGAAGCTAGACCCTTTTTTTTTTTGGATTATTGGACCTTCATTCGACCCTTTTTTAGGCCCTTGTGTTTGGTTAAATTTCTAGGGTTTAGTTTGTTGGACTAGAATTAAGCCCATGTGTATAATAATTTTTAAGTTAAGGCCTGCATTGCATTGGACCTTCAGCTTTTTGTTTGAAATTTTCATTGGGCCACAACTTAATTAAAACACATTTGGGTTGTTGGGTCTGGGTCTGATGGGTTGCTTGGACAGGGTAAGACCCTGTTGGGTCAGATGGGTCACCCTGGTCCAGTTCAGAAAACTGTCCATCTGTTTTGGCTATTTGCACCCAGCAGAATCTGTCTGAGCCACAATGTTAAATTAAAATAATAATAATAATAAATAAATAAATAAAATTTAGGAAATTAAATAATGGACCTTAAATCAAGTACATTAATAAGGTCCGTTATTTATTTTTTATTATTATTTTTAAGGCAATTTATTTGAAATTTTAAATTTAAATAATTTGGGATGCATCAAATGACTTGTTTAGTTTGTCTAACATTTGATTGAACTAATTGAAAAAAGATCTCACAAAAGTGACCTATTTTATCTAAATTAATTTATTGAGAATGTTAAGATGTTTTTGTTTATGAGTTCATGCGGATATTACCCAGCCCAAAGGAAAGATAATATTTGGCCAATTGCATACACACTTGTAGTTATAAATATGTGATAATTATAAGGTTTCCATGTGAATAATAAGCCGATCTAAATATAGACTTATTGTTTGACAAAAATTATTGTCAATAATTGATCACCACACCAAGAGTACCACTTATAAGTTAATATTACTGTCCAAAGACTTGATATTAATGTTGTGCTAGGTATCTTGAGATGTATTCCATAATTATTTGGATTTAAAGATTGTCTATTAAGATTATGATGTGAACATGCATGTTCATTAGGTTTATTCTCTATACAGCTATTATGTCTGCTACTTCAATATCTGCTTATGCAAACAACATTCTCATGCTTAATGGGACAAACTTCAAGGATTGGAAAGAGAACATCTTAATCGTTCTTGGCTGCATGGATCTAGACCTTGTACTAAGGATAGAGCAACCCGCCACTCCTACGACTGGAAGTTCTTCTAAAGAGAGGAAGAACTTTGAGAAGTTGGAACGCTCTAATCGCATGAATCTAATGATCATTAAGCGCGACATTCCAGAAGCCTTTAGAGGTGCAATATCTGAAGGGGTAACTAAGGCCAGTGATTTTCTTGCTGAAATTGAAAACGTTTTGCAAAAAACGATAAGGCTGAAACAAACGCGCTTTTAGCTAGCTTGATTTCAATGAAGTACAAAGGCAAGGGAAACATAAGGGAGTACATCATGGAGATGTCTCACATTGCTTCAAAACTTAAGGCACTAAAGCTCGAGTTGTTTGACGACTTGCTCGTGCATTTAGTATTAATATCTCTTCCTGCACATTTTAGTCAGTTTAAAGTCAGTTATAACTGTCAAAAGGATAAATGGATTCTTAACTAGTTCATTTCGTAGTGTGTGCAAGAAGAGGAAAGATTGAAGCAAGAGAGATTTGAACGTACTCATCTGGCAAATACCTCTAAGGATAAGGGCAAGAAAATAAAGAAAAATAAAGCTGCTAAGGCTCCAGAGCAAAAGAAACCTAAGGAAAATCAAGAATGTTTCTTTTGTGGAAAGCTAGGACATGGAAAGAAAGAATGTAATAAGTATCATGCTTGGCGTGCCAAGAAAGGTACATTATTTACTTTGGTATGTTCTGAGGTTAATATAGCTTCAGTATCTAGAAGCACTTGGTGGTTAGATTCTGGTGGTACTACTCACATAAATGTTTCTATGTAGGGTTGTCTGGGCTACCGAAAGCCAAATGATATTGAAAGATATATCTTTGTGGGCGATGGAAAGTCGGTGGATGTTGGGGCAATAGGGCATTTTAGGTTATTGTTGAGAACTGGTTTTTATTTGGATTTGAAAGACACTTTTATTGTACCGTCCTTTAGACGAAATTTGGTTTTTGTTTCTTTATTGGACAAATCTGGTTATAATTGTTCATTTGGAAACAATCAGTTTAGTCTTTTATTGAATTCAAATATTGTTGGTACTGGTTCATTAAGTATGTTTGATAACCTATATTTGCTTGATACTATTGCATCATATAATGAAACCTTGCATATGGATTCACGAGGTATTAAACGCAAGCTAAACAAAGAAAACCCAGCGAAATTATGGCACAAGCGTTTGGGTCATATATCCAAATCTAGAATTGAACGACTTGTGTCAGAAGGTATTTTGGATTCACTTGACTTTTCAGACTTAGATGTCTGTGTTGAGTGCATCAAGAGAAAACAGACCAAACAAAAGAGATTAGGTGGTAATAGATCTTCAAACATCTTAGAATTGATACATACAGATATCTATGGACCATTCCCTATGGCTTCTTGGAATGGTCAACGATACTTTATATCATTCATAGACGATTACTCACATTATAGGTACCTTTATCTCATTCATGAGAAATCAGAGTCACTGGATGTATTCAAGTCTTTCAAAACTGAAGTTGAAAACCAACTCAGTAAGAAAATTAAGTGCGTTAGATCTGATCGTAGTGGAGAGTACTACGGCAGATATGACGGTTCAGGAGAACAACGTCCAGGGTCATTTGCTAAATTCCTAGAGGAATGTGGAATCGTCCCACAGTACACCAAGCAAGGTTCACCTAGCATGAATGGTGTCGATGAAAGACGAAACATAACTCTTAAGGATATGGTAAGGAGTATGATTAGTCATTCTACCTTACCTGAATCACTCTGGGGAGAAGCAATAAAGACAACAGCTTATATCCTAAATAGAGTACCAACTAAAGCAGTTGCCAAGACTCATTAATTATGAACTTTGGACAGGTCGAAAGCCTAGTTTAAAATACTTTCACATTTGGGGATGTCCATCTGAGGCTAGGCCTTATTGGCCAAATGAAAACAAATTGGACTCCAAGACATAAACAACTACTTTATTGGTTATTCAGAGCGATCTAGGGGCTACACATTTTATAAACCCACAATTAGGTCTATTTTTTAAACATGAACTGCGACATTTTTTGAGGATATTGAGTTTGGGGGGGAGAAATAAGGTAAGAGACATTGTCTTTGAGGAGGAATTGGTTTCGACTCCTACTACTGTTTTTGACAATGTACATGTTTTTGTACCTGTCATTGATCAAGAAGTAGATCTGGAACCTCAACAAGACAATGTTGAACAACTCCCTATTCAAATTGAAGTAAATGTTCCAGAGGAACAAACTCAACAACCTCAAGGACAAATGCCATTAAGGAGATCCATGAGAGAAAAGAGAAATGCTATTCCGGATGATTACATAGTTTTTCTCCAAGAACATGAGGAAAATGATGGATTGATGGAAAATGATCCAATCAACTTCCATCAAGCCATGCAGGATTCTAACTCTCAAAAGTGGATAGATGCTATGAATGAGGAGTACAAGTCTCTGCAAGACAATCAAGTTTGGGATCTTGTCCCATTACCTAAAAATACAAAGCCCATTGGTTGTAAATGGATATTCAAAACCAAGAGGGATTCAAAAAGACTTCACTCAAAAGGAAGGCATCGACTATAAAGAAACTTTCTCTCCGATTTCAAAGAAAGTCTCATTTAGGATAATGATGGCACTTGTTGCACACTTTGACCTTGAGCTACATTAGATGGATGTTAAGACAACATTTCTCAATGGCGACATTGATGAAACAATTTATATGGTGCAACCAGAAAACTTTGTGTCAGGAGACCTGAAGATTATGGTTTGCAAACTAAAGAAATCCATCTATGGGCCCAAGCAAGCTTTCCGTCAATGGTACCAAAAATTTAATCAAGTAATTGTCTCATTTGGTTTCGAGACAAATGCAATTGATAATTGTGTGTATCATAAGTTCAGTGGGAGTAAGCATATCTTCTTGGTTTTGTATGTTGATGACATACTGCTTACCACTAATAACATAGACATGTTGCACGAAACTAAGAGATTTCTATCAAAGAAATTTGATATGAAAGATCTTGGTGAAACTTCTTTTGTTTTAGGGATTCAGATACACCGAGATCGCTCTCGGAGTATTCTTGGATTATCGCAAAAGAGCTATATAGAAAAGGTGCTTAAAAGATTTGGCATGCAAAATTGTAAACCAGGAGATACCCCTGTAGCTAAAGGAGACAAATTCAGTCTTAAACAATGCCCTAAAAATAAACTTGAAGTTAAAGAAATACAAGAGATTCCTTATGCATCAGCTGTTGGGAGTCTAATGTACGCTTTGGTTTGTACACGTCCAGATATAGCATTCATTGTTGGAATGTTAGACAGATATTTAGACAACCCTGGGATGGATCACTGGAAAGCAGCCAAACGAGTTATGAGATATTTACAGAGAACTAAGGATTACATGCTCACATATAAGAAATCAAATCAGTTGGAGATCATAGGGTATTCTGATTCTGATTTTGCTGGATGCCAAGATAGTAGGAAATCCACATCAGGCTACATTTATCAGTTAGCTGGCGAAATTATTTATTGGAGGAGTGCCAAACAGACTCTCATAACTTCTTCCACTATGGAAACAAAATATGTAGCATGTTTTGAAGCATCCAATCATGGATTATGGTTGCAAAATTTTGTCACTGGGCTGCGCATTCTGAGGAATATTGAAAGACCACTAAAGTTATATTGTGACAATAACTCAGCAGTTCTATATGCCAACAACAACAGGAGCTCATCTAGGTCAGATCATATTGACATAAAGTTCCTGGTTGTGAAAGAGAGAGTACAGAATAAACAGATTTCCATAGAGCACATTGGGACAAACTCCATGATTGCGGATTCGTTTACTAAAGGATTACCACCCAAGGTCTTTCATTAGCACACTGCTCATATGGGTGTTATATCATTTGATGATATTTTGGTTTAGTGGGAGTTTGTATATTTGATTGCTCTATATTGGTTGTTTGAACACATTTTGTGTATTTGAGTATTTTCTGTAGAAATAAAGTATTCAGTTTATTCACACTCTTGTTTATTGTGTTAAATTTGATCTTAATAAAGTTTAAAGTAGGACCAGTTGGAAATAGGCATGTTTAGATCACGTTACATGTAATTTCCATGCTACGCATCCATGATTGATTTATGTCATTTGATTGTATGGGTTTACGTGATTATTGATGGATTTAGTTGCGCTAAATGTAACGAAAGTTCCTTTAGTCTTATATATGTATAGTCAATGGACGAGATTGTTTGGAAATACTTTCATGTGTGATAGCAATTTTTGAGCTCATTAGGTTATACACATTTTAAGGTAACATATGTGGCCAAAGTTGGAGATTGTTGGAAAAATCCAGCATGTGTGGGCACACATATGTATTTAATGTGTATTGCTATTTTAAAGTATAGCCCAATGAATTGTGATCCAATATGGTTAATTGGGCTAGGGTATTAAAATATCATGGGCTTAATGTGTAGATACACTTAAGCAATTTCTAATTTGATGAGGGACCAAATTAGAAATTGATAAGAATAACTGATAAACCAATCGGTTATAAATACAGAGTTATGGTCCCCAGTTGATCGCATGTTTTGTTTCTTCTGAAATTCCTTCTACAAAGAGATATACAAAAAACATACGCTATCAACTAGAAGGCCAAGACTCATCCCTTCCTTAAAGTGCAATGGATCAAGGTACGCTTCCGCTTTATTATTGATTGTTTTCTTCTCGTTGAATCAATATGAAACGTATAATTGTATATGTAGAATAAAGATCTAACAGTTATACCTTTAGGAGATTAGTATCCATCCTTTCTTCAAGCTCTGAGTATCCATTAAAAGCCTCTTATACACTCTCTCTGTGGTGAATGTTCTCACAGGACTAGGGGATTTGACAAGAATATTGTCAATTTTAGGATATGTTAAGGTAGTTTTGTGTTGCTTTTTATCCTGATAGTTTGTTAAACCAAATATTGCTTGATTTGATGCCAAATCATTTTATAAAGATGATTGTTGCAAAGAAAATAAAGTCCTTATTCAGTCCAGGCATAGACCTTGGGGATCATGGCAAAGTGCTGCATAAAGCTTGCAAAGCACAGCTGATGCTAATGCTACCCACACACCAAGAAGAGGAGAGCATTTTCTTCTTTCTTCTTATGGAACCTCAAGATTCCCTTGGTCAGAGTAGGATAGTGTTGTAGAGTTGGGCAAATAATGTAGTTCATATTGGCTCAGAGTTAGTCCTGCTACATCACTAACATTGGAACTCCCCTCTCTACACTCAAATTCGAACAATTTCTTCTCTAATCAAAGAATCAATGACCTGTCATTTTTTTTTATACTTTTTATTTATTTTTTTTATTACGCTGCTCTAGTTAAGTATTGGTGAGCGCCTTCAAAGAAAAATTCTTCCTACGTAACCTTGTTTGTTCAACTTTTGTGATTTTCTACTTGGTTTTGACATGATAAGGGAAACAAGAAAGGCGCTTAAATGCATTTTTGCAGCAACCCCACCAACTTTGACAGTGAGCTCATCTAATTGTAGTGATAGGTTTCCAGATTTGAAGGAATCATTACTGTCCATGGTTTGATCAATTTATCGTTACTGTCCATGGTTTGTTTAATTTATCATTATTAGGGTTGCGTATCTTGTTTACTCTTTTAATAAACCATAACTACAGTAGATCCACTTTGTAAGCAAAAATATAACAGAGGGTAGGGAATCAAACTAAATTTTCTCTTGTAGTCGGACAAAAAAACAGAGAAACAGATCTGTTGTCACCCTTGTGTATTTTCTACAAATCTCAAAGCGACTTTGATTGGATCTGATGACAGATCATGATTCAATCCCTAAACAAAGGGGTTATATCGATGATATTACAGAGTATGAGAATAAAATCTTTGTTATATATATTTAAATTTATCGCTTTTTAAATGCATTAGTTACGCCATTGTTTCTTACTTCATTAGTGACATACTGATAACTATGAGTTGTAATGGACCAGTTGAGAATAACAAAGAAGAGTAATAATAGAAACCCCAAAGAAAAATTTATAAATTTTCTTTCTCTCCATCAGAAATGAAGTACAAAAACAAAATCAGAGACCCTAGCTAAACCTACTAAAAACCAAACACAAACAAAACCCAACAACTTTGTTAACTTTTCAAGTCCCACACAGACAAATTCCCACCTGATTCCTCTAAAATACCCTTCAAGTCAATCTCATTTATTTTCTCCATTTGGTTTCCCATTCCCTTACTAGTGGTAGCATTTCCTTCAAACAGGTATTCAATGTTTTCTTCAAAACCGTTGTCATCGAACACGTCTGGCAACTCATTTGAGTTTTCCATTGATGCATCTGGAACTGGGAACAAGTTAAATCTGTCATCCAGGCACATGTTCCATGGAATGTCGTGGATAGGGTCTATAATTGTTGATTGATCGATTGAATCTGACAGCATTGGAGTGCCTGGGACTTCTTGCGAGTCAGTGAAACTTGAGAATTGTTGAACTGGTGGAAATGTCTTTATGTAATTGTTGATGTCGAAATTTGTTACTGCATTCACGCCTCTGTACTCTATGGCTGCTAAATCGTATGCTGCAGCTGCTTCCTCTTCAGTACCTATGATTTTAGCGTAGATTGTTTAAGACATTATTATTTACAATTCTTCGTGCCAAATGTCCAAGAAGTTTTAGTTTGTGATGACACCATTTAATACAGTTGGCGAAAAAATCATAATAGTTTGTGACATCCATATATCAGTATTTTTACTATACTCTTGTGGTTGCTGATAAGGATGTATGAAGATGCATGCTCTGCAGTATGAGACTGGCAAGACTAGGAGAGCACGTGAGGTGGCCAAAGTTGCATCCACATGACACCTCACGTGATGGCAAACAACCATTTGACTAAACAACATAAAGGACAGAATGCTCGGAGGAAAACAATAAATAAAACCCGTGAGAAAGAAATAGATAGGGAAAGAGATGATAATAACACATACTGTAGGTTCCCAAATAGAGATATTTGTTCCCCAAAACACGTCCAATTCTGGCTTCCCACCGGCCATTGTGATGGTGCCTAGCCACCCCACGATACTTGGAGACCCCACGAGCGAATCCACTGCTCCGGCGTCGTAGGGAAGCTAAGTACTCTTCCTTTGACACATTTTGCATCTCTTCATACTCCTTCATATATGTACTCAACTGCATTGTAATTGTATTTGTAACACATAAAGCATCCCTCAAACAGCAATTCCAGAAAATGAAGGGTATAATGTGGGTGAATGTTTACTTACAGAGAAGTTCAAGATGGTGTCTTGACCCCAATATTTGAGAGCTGCAAGATCATATGTGTGTGCAGCAGCCACTTCATCATCATAAGCCCCTACATATTATTTACAAATTCATGTTATTTACAAGGCAAAAAATGATAAAATGCGTGGCCCGCATGTTAGCAATAATTTAATTAAGAGAGAAAAAAGAGTGTAGTTGATGAGGGTCAGTGGGTCAGAGGAGGGTAGAAAGATTAGCTTACCTAAATAAACTAAGGAGCGGCAAGATCAGCAGACCAACATTACAAAATTCAGGCCACCACGTAAGCAAACAACATATTATAATCAGTAATTACATTAGATTCAACCAAAAAGCACATAGAGATTGAAGAGGAGAGAAAAAGATAACACTTTCTTAATTATATAAAAATCATATCCTACAGTTAGTCTGAATTATGGTTTTAAATTAATGAATTACCTTGTCGACCTCTCTTATTTTGAATGGAGTTCCATGAATTTTTATCCCATAGATGAGCTTCATACCTTCCTGTCCATCTATGCCTGCACATTCATTCATAAAAATAAAAATAAAAAATTAGATTAGATGGCACCATTGCAGGATTCATGTACATGCAGGATTCATCTATACCTTCCTGCCCAACACAAAAATTTTGAAGCTACATTTTGGTGGATACCCATTGAAAGAAAGAAGAAAATAGTAACACGAATGAGCTTTTGATTATAACTACTCACTTGGTGACTCCCCTGTATATTGAGCTTCTTCCAGCAGAGATTTTCTCTTGATTTGGCTTCCTTTTGGTTCTCCTGATGAATCTGGCTTTATTTGGTTGTTGTTCTTCTTCTTCTTCTTCTTCTTCATTGGGAGGAGAGGGGGGAGAATTTATGGTTGGAACACAAGGAAGAGGTTCATTGGAAGAAATGGAGGAAGAAGATGAAGGAGGAGTTTTCATCTGTTGGGTTGGTTGGGGATGGGCTAGAATGGGAGAGGGTGAAATAAGGGTTGTGTTTTGGTGCTAAATATAACAACTACACACTCCCTTTTTGTTTGATAGGTTTTTTTTAGCTATATTTGGTAACCTAAGTTGGTTTACCAGGCAAAGAAATGGAAGATTGGGGTTTGTTTATGAAGTTGGTATTTGATTGGGGTTTCTATGAGGTGGTGAGTGTGTTTGAGAGATTTAACCCAAGGTTAGGTAATTGGGGTCTTGAGTGATGTTGACCCAATACTTGGTTTCAAGTTGTATGCATGCACCCAATGGGACTCCACAAGCCTGAGTTAACCAAGCAACACTAACTATTATAACTTGACCCAACACTTGGTTAAAGCTCAGATAAAGTTCTTTCAAGATATGGGTCGGTCTCATATGGTCACAAGACACCCCACCCCAATTAAGCATCTTGGTCACTTCATTTCAAACAACACCCATATCAAGTTTTGGGTGTATGAAACTGAAGAAGAGGAAGACTGTTTGGGAAAAAAAAATGAGATTGGGATTGAGTTGTAATGTGTTTTGGATTTGAAGTCGACCAAATTAAGTGTTTGATGCGTTGTTCATACATAGAGAGTCTATAGTCTGTATAGAAGAAGAAGAAGAGGAGGAGGAGGGAGAGGCAGGCAGAGTGGGTGATACCTATAAATGCAGCTCAACACTTGGTTGTTGCTAGTATCCTGCGAGTTTAACTACTCACATGAAAAAAATCCTACAAACTTGACCGAGTCCACATCAACTCTAAAAGCCTGTTTCGTGCATAGTTTTTTTTTTTACTCAGGCAACACAATGGGTTTGGTTCTAATGGAAGGTTCTGAATATTACCACCATTACCTTTTGATGTTTTATCAGTAACACCGCTACAAATGTTAAAAATAGACAAACCAAACAATCAATCAATTACATGATTAATCCTGAAATCATTTACTTGAGGATGTTTGTTTGGCAATTCAGACTCAACAATTGTCAAAAAAGAAAAACAAGTTTGAAATTTCTTACTCTTCATATTCATATATGAGATAACAATTTCACGCAAAATGCAATATGCAACTAAACCAGTCAAACGTATTTGATACAAGTAGGGGTGTAAATGGATTGATTGTCGAAATTCAAATCCAATAAGGATACTGAAAATCTGAATTCGATCTGATCTAAAATTTTATTTAATAGTACAAATTCATTACCAAATCCGGTAAGTTGTGTTCAATCCGGAATCACTTAAAATTATTAATTTTTTATTAAAAATTTAAATAAAATAAAATAAATATATGATATATTTTAGGATTAATTTATAGTTAGGTGCTAAAATGAACAAAACCACCTTGATCTTTAATAGTAATACTCATGACTTATAATTTTTCAAGCTAAATTGTAAAAATATATAATTCACATTCCTCTTGGATCAAATTTCCAATAAGCAATTCAGATTCAACTCTTTAAGGGCTCAAATATCAAAGTCCTACTAATGAATGCATTAACATTTCTTTATATTCAGGGGTAGAATTATAATTTTGGTGAAATATCTGAATCTACCCAAATAAAATACTCGGTTTACCTAATTTTGTATTTTTTAAATATAAGTAAACAATTACTTAAATAATCCTACAGTAAAACTTTCGGTTCACCCATCAAATAATTTTTTTTTGTATTTCTGAACACAAAAATTGTAACTTCAAACAATACTCTTCAAAAGGAGTTTATGGATCTACCCCAATAAATATTCAGTTTACCCCACTACTTAATTTACACATAAAAAACATGCAGTTTACCCAATAAGTGTAGTAACTATTTCCTTATTTTGTTAACAACAAAATTTTAGGTATGAGATTTATAGGTAGTCTCGGGTCCAAGACTGTGATTAAATCTCATCTCGAGTTTGAGACCTATATACCCAATCTCGAATCTAAAAGCAAATTTTCTTATTTTTAAATCTATGCAATCAATTTAAAAAATGAAATTATTATTTATTTTTAGTAACTTCTACTAATGAAAGAAAAAATATATTGTTAAATTACAGAGATTTGTACAATTTTCTTCTCTCTACGTTTTTTCGTCACCTCTTCTTCTTTTGCCTTTTTTTTACCTTGTCATCTTTATGTGTGCTATGCAAGAAAATAATGAAAAATTAATGTATATCCACAATTTGTGTGTATTAAATACCAAGTGGGAAAAGAAATAATGTATAAATTGAATATATGGACTTAGAGAGACTGTCGTGCTACACTTGTAATCTTCTATTTCATTTTATTAATTCTATATTCTCTTGTAAAAACTAAAAGTGAGGTAATGGTAGCCTGGTTACAGGGTTCGATCCCTTGTATCTCCATATTGTTTGCCAATGGTAGCCTGGTTGGATGATTAAGGCTGTGGTGGTTTATCCCCCACATCTTGGGTTCTATACCCACCGGCGGCAAAAAAAAAAGTGAAACATATCAAAAGCGGAAATAAAGATAAAGTAAAGAAATATAAAAGATATGTTGAGGATTAAGGAAAGAAGAATAAACTTTGGTTATTTTAGAATGTATTTATTCTAGATCTCGAACCCGAAACTAGTGGGGTGGACTGAAAGTTTTACTAAAAGCCTATTTAAGTCCTTATATACTTATTTCTTAAAAAAGCTAAAAGTGGGTAACTAAGTATTTATTGGGTAGATCCAAAAACTACCTCCAAACCTTCTTTCCAGGAACTTCAAAATCTCTTATTCGTTCCCTATCTTCTTTTATAAAGCTCCACCTCGAATACTACATTAGAGTTGTATTATTGTTCGAAAAACAACTTGGTTCGCATCGATATCCATTCAATCCATCAATGAACAATGAAGTCGAGGGATTTTTGTATTATTATAAATAAAAATAAATTTCCTAAAAATTAGTAAAGTTTGAGGTTTATCCGGTTTATTAAGGGAATATGTATAGAAAAAGAAGAGGAGCCACAATCTCAAGACTAATATTTTTCATTGTCATTTCTTGTTATTTCCTGATTGATAACTTAATAAACAAACCTGAACTAGGCTTATGCTGAATAATAAAAGATGGATTATGCAATGTTTAGAATATCGACATATCGCGATATTGATATATTACATTATACAAAATCTCTTATTTAGTAAACTATGCGCGACTTAAAGCCTATATAATGATTATTATTATTTTTAATTTTGAAATCAAGTTAAAGCGTTGCAATCAATTAGTGAACTAAAAAAAAAAACCAGTATATCACTTAAAAAAAAAGTCATTGATTTTTATTTTTTCTTCTTTACACAAACTAGCCAAAAGCTATTTCATTTATTTAAACTCACATTCTCTAAGAGTGCCTTGCCTATCCAAAACTACTGATTATTCGCCTCTTATCTCTTGGGGTCGAGTAGCGTTTATATCAGCCCTCAAAATCACAACATGGAACTTTTAATTTCCACTTTACACTTCGAAAGAGTTTGAATAAATGAGTTTGAATAACTATCATATTCAAAGTATTTTCTTTGAACTCTATAACTATCATTTTATGAGTTTGAATAAATGTCCAATGCCTTACATTTAAAATGATTTACAATTTAGACTTTAGACTCCATTCAAAATATCACTACAAGGAAAAAAAATCAGTACAAGGGCCAAAAAATAATATTAGTAGCCAACATCACCCGTTAAAAGAATGAAAATGCTAGAAAATCATGTTTTGCAACCAGGGTGACGTGGCGTAATCCTGAAAGAATAATGAAATCTCTAAAGTGTTTATGTGCATCTCCAAGTTGTAAAAAAACCTCCTCTGATGATACCACATCATCCTAGTTACAGAACCTGATTCCCTAGCCTCACTCTTAAAATAAAGTCTCTAATAAACAATTTCAATTGCTAACTTCACAATATCTATCATGTGACACTTATGCAAACACCTAGCTAGTTACGAAAAAAAAGAATAAAACCTTTAAACAGAACCATTAAAATTGAAGCCAAGGAAACTTCAAAATTTTCATACCAGCTACTTTGCAATGTTTTAATTCAAAATATTTTTTTATGAAAGCATGCTATGCTGCTCATCATCATCCCTCTTTGGATAACACCATTTGCATAAACAAGTTGATGCGTCCAAAAATCGTCATCCTGTGAGTTTGACCTGAAAACAATTGTTAGACTGCCAAGGACCATTATTTTGGTGGTCGAAGGCACTTTGGTGCTTAAGTCAATAACTCCGTTGGAAGAAAGAAGTAAATCTGGACAAAACTCAGTTAAAGTTGCATAGTGTAGATAGGATAGTCGAATCAACCTCCCTCAAATCGAGTTGAGACCCAAGTTCAGCCAATTGAGTCCCATTTTCATACATTTTTCTTTACCTTATATAATGAGTTAATTGATGACTGCACTCAATTGTGTGTGTGACTTAAGCTCGATTGGTGCAATGAAGGGGGCGCTTTTTATAACAACAGTCTCCTCCTTTATTGAGATGTGAGTAATTCCCTTCATTTCCTTTGTAACAGTCCATCAATATTTATGATGACTTAAGTCTTCGTAATGGCTCTCCAGCATTTATGATGACTTGAGCCACGTGTATGGCCATGATCAGGTGATGATTTCATGTATTATCATCTACTCCACCCTTAGTTAGTGGGCTCGCTTACGTGGCCACTAACTTGTTAATCAGGGTTTTATTTATTCATTATTTGAAGTTAGTGTGACAAGTCATCGGGGTTGGCCTGCGTGAGTTCAGACCGGATGAAATCATCAGATTCAAACTACATGAGTTTTGATTATACAAAGATTTTTGTGAAAAGTTATTGTAATCATACTTCGTGAGTTTTAACCAGATGTTGTCTGTGACGAGTCATCATAGTCGGTTGCGTGAGTCCACTACTAGGTGAGCTCCGTGAGTTTGGACCAAATGTGTTAAGACTCCCGATGCTTTTGTTAATGTCATGATTTCAGCTTCTAGAAAAAAAAGCTTTGCAAGGTCCACTAGTTCATCAATGTGATTGTTGGTAGATCCTAATCGAGTTCTAAGGAAGGAACAATTTTCTGCTCGTGATTCTGCTCGGATTGTATCCCATTCAGAATGTTACGGATGTTACCTCTCGTCCAAGTCCTTTCTGCGAAGTGATGTAAAAGGGGATCGCGAATCTCTCGAGGAAGCTGAGGAATTGAGGCTAGTGTTGGAGAGGAGCAAGAATGAGACTACTCGTCCGTTGGACGATAATGAAAAAAATCTTCTTTCTGCCTATGGTGTTTCTGATGTAGCTGAGTTGTCTGATGATGATCCTTGGGCTATCAACGATAAAATGCTTCAGTTATCAGTGGAGTCTAAAGATGTTGGTGGTGGTCAGAGTTTCAAGGTTCACTCTCCTCCTTCTCCTTCTATTGACGTCAGGGAAATGGTCGGGTTCTTAGTTTCTTCTCTTGTCCATCTAGATTCTCCTACCCCCGCCATCGCTGCTAGTCGTGCTCCTGCTGCAGTTGTTTCTCGACGGAAGGGTAAAAGCGATTTTTCTGTTATTATTGTTATTCCTTCCATCATTCTGGTTGTCAGAGGTGGTTCCTCAGTGTTTTTGGATCCTCATGTTTTTCATCCAAGGGTTGGTTGGACTGAGCCTGACCCAGAAGATATCCATATCAAGTTGGATGGCAAGTTTTGTTGGTTCACTCTCCTTGATGTGCAAGATGATGCACGCAAGTTGATGAATGAGTAACACAAGCGATTTGTGAAAAAAGTCTTTAATGCCCGTACTGGATCCATTTGATCATCTCGATCACGGTCTCGAGCAAATAATGGAGGGGATGAATCATCTTGCCGATGCAAGGGTGATGGGCTCGGTCTATCTAGTTGTTCGTGATCGAGTGGCTTTTTTGAGAGGAGGTAGGCGGTACTATTGCGGGTGTTTTCTCATGTTCTTTCCCAATTTGATGCGTTGAGAGCGCGATGCACAGATTCGGAAAAAACTGCAAAGGTTGCTCGAACTTCATTGATTAAGGCGAAAAGTATGTAGGATTAATCTGTTGCTGAGCTTGATTATTTGAAAGCCACATTGGATGGGGTTTGTTCCTGTCTACGTGATGTGGAAAAAGAGTTATCTGCTGAGAAGGCAGTTTTTGATGAATATTTTTGTGTTGAAGTTGAGCAATCTGTTATTTGTGATATTGCTGAAAAGCGGGTGGAATAGTTGACTGTTGCTCTTGATGATGTCAAGGTAGATGTTTTCGTTATGCTTACCACTGCTGAGGGACAGTTTGTCGCTGCCAAAAATTGCCAAGGATAGTCTTCGGATTGTCGAAGCCGAAGATTGGAAGTGAGTTGTTGATGGGCGAGTTGAGCTTCTTGACTATGTGAAGGCTCAGCGAGGATTTATCCAGGTATCGACACTTGGTTGATCAAGCTTTTGAAGACGATGATGGTGAAGAATCTACTCCAGTGGTTGAGGAGTTATTGCTTCATCCATCCTCTAACACCCTGGAGTCATAGCTTTCTCTCCCCTCTGAATAGAGGCCTTCGCATGCCCCTGTGAATGATGATCCTGTAGTTCCTCCATTTCTTCTCCTACTCTTTTGTCTCTTTGCCTAGATGTAATAGAGATTATCAACGAAATGAACTTTGATATTACTTTCCTTTTGGTTCAGTTGTAGTTGTCTTTGGTTTGAATTCCCTTATAGTTGTTTTCGCGTTTTGGCTCATCATTCGTCTAGAAATGGGTCAACGTTATCCTTCTTAACGCACTGCGAGAAGAAAAAGTTTACTCTTGCCTTGTTGGCTCGTTCAATCCATAGTTCCTTGAATCATGTTGATTTGTTCCTTTAATTCTGACTTTGATGATTCGAAGTCTTTGTGTTAAGTTGACTATGTGTCCAACTTTTACTTCGTTAACTTGACGTCTCAGTCGATTCAAAGTTTTTGTCTCAGTCAATTCAAAGTTTTTTTTTGGTTAAGTTGACTGTGTGTCCAACTTTTACTTCGTTAACTCGGCGTCTTAGTCAATTCAATTTTTCTTTGTTAAGTTGACTGTGTGTCCAACTTTTACTTCTTTAACTCGACGTCTAGGTCGTTTCAAAGTTTTTGTGTTAAGTTGATTGTGTGTCCAACTTTTACTTTGTTAACTTGACGTCTCAGTTGATTTGAAGTTTTTGTGTTAAGTTGACTATGTGTCCAACTTTTACATCGTGGTTGATCAGACTAGAAGTTTATATGTATCTGACTTTTGTCGCGATTTCTTACTACTAGGTATGCCGATGGCTAATTTTTTACGTATTTATTCCGTCATCCACGCACAAAATGGGGATTATGAATTTGTAATCTTATTGATATTTCCTTTCAGGATGGATGCTCTCTCCATCCTTGACTTGTTAAGGCATTTGCGCTGGTTCAAAGAGCGATTTGCTTTGTTTTCTTTTGCTTGATGTTGATCCTCGTATTAGAAATTGATGTTTTTGTTGTTTTGTCTTCTTTGCTTGATGTCGTTCCACGTATTGGAAATTGATGTTTTTGTTGCTTTGTTTTGCTTGATGTCATTCCTCATTCGACGTATATGTTGTCATGGCTAGTAAACTTCGGGTGCCTTTTTGTTTGGTAGCTGAGTAGTGTTGGTTTGTCCGATCATGTTCTCATTGTCACCAAATTGTTCGATCATTCCTTCGTTAACACCAAACTATCCAATCATGCTTACGTCAACACAAAACTGTCCAATCATGTTCACATCAGCTGTCCAATCATGATCACATTCGCACCATATTGTCCAATCATGGTTGTGCTAGCTTCATGTTTGGTGTCAATCACCAAGGTTCCATTGCGTCCGTTGTTATCAATTTTTTCGTTGGTGATTCGGCTTGAGCTTGCATCAGTCGGTAGCGTCTTTGAATCTCATTAGCTGGTTGATGCAAACTTCTCCATGTTCTATGCATTTGTAAAATGGCTTGTCTAGTTTCGTCAGCACTTTTGTTCTGATATAAATCATTTCGAGCGGGAAGTTTTCTTGGCTGCTTCTTCTATTAGGTTGATCATTTTGCTTCCTCCAGTTATGCAGTGTAGGGCATATATTAGCTCTCTGGGTTGCTATCTGTTTTCTTCAATTTGAATTGTTTATCTGGCATTCCGATGAACTTGTCAAGTCGCCCTTTCTGAACCCAATGCTCGTTTTCATCTTTTAGAGTTGCATATGGTTTGTATGTCTTCTTCATCGCACTTGTAACTCTCTTGTGTCGAAGCCATGCTGATGGTAGCTTCTCGGGTTCTTGTTGGTTCGAATCAATCCTTCCGCCATTCTGATATTTCTTCAATTGGATGTTATCCTTCCGTTGTTCGTCATCCCTTATTCTTTCTTCCTTTCTCTCCCCCTTTTTTTGAAATACTTTCTCTTTCTTGGTCATTTTTTCTCCTAGCCGGCTTCATCTCCTCGAGAGAGATGTGTTTTTTAGCCGTTTTTAATAAGAGTGTCATGCCTTTTGGATGCTTTAGGTTAAGGGCATGAAAGAAGGGGTCTCTCTTCAGTCCGACAATGAAGGTTGCTTCGACTGTGTCATCGCTACACCCATCAGTCATCGTTAGTTCGTTGGAGAAACGAGTGATGTATTCCTGTATTATTTCCTTTGGCTTTTGCTTGATATGAAGGAGGTAGTGTGGTCATTTCCTCATCCGTTGGCTTCCGATGAATCTGTTGATAAAAGCGGTGGCTAGCGCTTGGAATGAGTTTATCGACCTCGATGGTAGGCTGTTGAACCAATTCATCAATGTGGAGGTGAGGCTGGTCGAAAATGTTCTGCATAAGACCGACTCTGTGGTTTCCTTCAGGGTCATCATGTGGTGGAAGTGTCTCAGGTGATCAGTTAGGTCGGTAGTACCATCATATACTTCGGACTTTGGCGGAGTGAACTTTTTTGGCATTGCCATTTTTGTGAGGGCGACAGAGAATGGCGGCTTGGCTAACTCGTACAGTACGTTGGGATCCATTATCCTATTCTGAACGAAATCTCAACAAGCGTTCCATCACACTATGGAGTCTTGCCTTGGGGGGGAGCTCATTACTTTCTAAGTTTCACAGAGTTTTGTTGGGGCAGTGCCTGAACAAGGTCAGCTGGTTGAATGCATTCCTGGATGGTGTTTGGATTATTGCGTGTTGTAGATCTGGATTCTTGAGTGCCATTGGTCCAATGATCCAGGCTGCTTTTTATTCATGAGCTGTTTGTGATGCATCGTTGCTAATAGGAGAGTTGTTGCAATCATCACCGGGAAAAATTCAAAAAATTACGACCTGACTGACTTACACTACTTCACTGGTGCTTTTGAGAATTTTTGTTAGAGAAGAGATGTCATGTTATCAACACGAGGCTCACTAGTAGTGTAAGTTGACTAAGGATAGTTGGTAGTTTAGTACGTCATATTAAAGAAAATCCAATACAAATGCACGCATACCATATTGTAAGTGAGGTAGAACATCTCTATAAGATATGTAAGATTACTAGGGTATTTCCCGTACCTTCGACACTCAAATTCAATCTGAGCCGTTAGATGTGTGATGGTTAGAGTTGTTTGTGGCATAAAAGTTCAAAAAAAAAAAATTTATTTCTCCAACCTCCCACTTTATGATCAATTAGATTCTTATGTTTGGGTAAATCTCGGTCGTCTTTTATCTCTAACCTCAAATACCATTATCATTTGTTATATAGACTAGGGTATTTCCCGTGCCTTCGGTACTTGAATTGTTTGATAGGAGGAGAATTTTCAATTTTGACCAAGGTATTTCAATCCTATGCGAACATAAATTTCAGCCGAACACCCTCCCTCTTCCCCTCCTCTACGTGATCTGTTAGATTTTTATGTTCGAATAAATCTAAGTCGTCTTTTATGTCCAACCTAAAACATCATTCTGATTTTTTATATAGACTAGCGTATTTCTTGTGTCGTTGGCACGATAGAAGGTGGGTGGTCGTAGCAATAGGTTAAAATCGGTTAAACATTTAAATAATTAGGAAAAAAAACACCACAATTAATCCTCCCCAAAACTTTGGTTTTCCAAAATATGGAGTTTGTGGTCTTTGCTTGAACGTGTCTTAATATTTAAAACACTTACGACGTGAAGTGCATTAGATTATAGTTAAATTTAAAAAAAAAAAAATGCATACGACATGAAATGCATATTTAAAATTTTAAGCCTTTATATTAATGATTAAGCATCTGTATTAATGATTGATTTTTTAATTGCCAAATGTGTAATGGCTCAATTGTTGAGCAGTGGTGGATGGTACCAGTAGGCACTACACCAAAAACCCCCATTAGCAACGGTTCTATACCGTGGGCGTAACCCATTGTCACGGTTAAGAGCCGTGGGCTACAGGGGCGTCGTGAAATTCCTTGTAACGGCTATAAACCGTTGCTAAACATTTTAGCAACGGTTTTATGTTTGAGGAGGAGTGGTGATATTAAGCATTTAGCCACAGTTTTTAGCCGTGGCCAGATTAGCAATAGCAACGGTTTTTAGCCGTGGCCAGATTAGCTACGGTTTTAAGCCGTGATAAGGTGTGGAAAATAGCAACGGTTCTAAACCGTGGCTAACAAAGTAGCAACGGTTTTAAGCCGTGGCTAAACTGTGAAAAATAAGCCGTAGCAAACGTAGTAGCAACGGTTTTTAGCCGTGGCAAGATGCGACCACGGTTGTAAACCGTTGGCATTTAAAACAAAATTCAAAATTCAAAGAAATATGGTTTGTTGCGAAAATAATATAATAAAAAAAAATTTAATTTTTTTTTGCTGTTGCAGAATTGGAACAATCCAATTTCAAACTGATAATGCAATCACATGCTAAAACATGACTATTGTAGGCTTACATTAACAGCATAATGCCATAATCT
Source organism: Berberis thunbergii (assembly GCA_003290165.1). NCBI lineage: Eukaryota > Viridiplantae > Streptophyta > Magnoliopsida > Ranunculales > Berberidaceae > Berberis > Berberis thunbergii. Next base: position 98,244 of record QNQO01006223.1, read on the forward strand.
GAATATGTTCACATAATGTGTTTTTAAGCACATCAACAGGCCCAACTATTTTTACACAGATCTCCAAATGGCTGCGATAAATCGAGGATTCCGTCTATTTGAATGACACCAGTACAGAACCAAGTTGAAAAGAAAAATATCTACTATTATATATCATACACGTTGGAGGCTTCTTTTTCAGCAGCAACCCATGAGCCTGGGAAGAGATGCATCACAGTTTTTCCCATTATCCACTCCAAATCAGAGGACGATAAGGGTACTTTATCAGCATTGTGAGTCACTGCTTCTTTACCTCCTTTGTATCCACATTCAGGAACAACGTATGGGAAGTCACTGTCGTTCGTAAGACCAAAAAAAGAGGCATCAGTAAGAGTTTTAACATGTACTCAAGAAATCAACAATTTTACTTCCATCTGCTTTCATCCTTCATTCTATATCACATTTTCTTTATAAAAAGTGCCAATTACTTGCTAACCTGCCCCACATAACACGATGAGCACCAAAAGATGAGACAACTTGAGATAGAAGATGATATGTGTCTCCATATGGAAATTGTTCTCTTGTGACACGGAATAAAGCATTGAACTTCACATAAACCTGCTCAAAACAAAGTATTCAGCAGTTCTCAGAACTCTGGATAACTCTTAATCAGCTATGCATAGAGGATGTTGACGTTTGTTCAGGAGAAAACAAGCATTTTTAATAATAAACATAAAACTTATTTGCGTTTTACCACTACAATAGTAGGTCTCTACAATAAGAATGGTGGGAAAGATGGAGACTGATCCAATAAGGAAAAGCACGGCAAGAGTCTTAAAATCGTATAAATCCTTGACTGACTTGAGATCCCCAAGAGCGAGCCTAGCCTGATGAGAGTGATGACAAACGAAAGTAAGGTCAGAATGCATTGGAAAGGGAAACATGCTAAAACATCTAATATAGAACTATATCCATCCTATAAAATTCAAGAAAACGTCTCTTATTGAGATTGTTACTGGCTGCATTCCTCAATTGTTTTCAAAGAAAATATTGTCACTCATTCTTTCTTAAAACCAACTACATTACTGTGACCAAGCATTAAGTTGTAGAATGTTTACTTAGACATCAAGTAGACCATCTATTAATAAATTTAATTAAATATTAAATAAATAAATATTTAATATTTAGGCTTAAGAAAAATCACTACAGCCAAGACTTACCATAAATTAATAAATAAAATATGAAATCAGTACAATGAGCATAGAAGTACTAGACCATCTAATAAACATTTTTATTGGTTCATGTTCAGGTTAATATTGATATCTTCGCTGAATGCCAACTAATAAAAGTACTAGCAATTCTATAACCAAATGCTAAATATTACTCAAAAGAAAACTAACGGAATCCAAAACTCAAGCTAATGATAGGCCTGAAATTAGTAAAAAGACTTACTCTAACAGTGATATAAGCTGCTGGAATCAGACCGACCAGTCGCCAGGAAGAACACATGAAAGGGTATATAAACTATTGGAGATGCAACATTAATAAATGTGTTTGGCAGAGTAGGAGTTATCCTCAGAAATAGCATGTAGTTTAGCAGCTTATCCCTGCGCATACTGATCTGTTCAAGAAAAAAATATGAAAATCAGATGAGGTAAGATGAAAATGAAAATCCCGAGAATGAACTGTGCTTGGTGATCTGCTGCATATGTTGCAAGATGATCTCTGGAACAAAATTTGAAAACAAAGAAAATCAGGAAAAGCATGTGCATTGTGTGTCATTCAAAGAATGTTGAAAGCCGAAAAAAATTTGATTATGCAGTTTTTCATTATTGGAATTTGGAACACGTAATCAAATAGGTTTGATTCAAGAGAGATCAAAGATTGATAAATCTATACACAGTACGTGATTGCAAGTGTAGCGATGCTTCTGTTCTGATCAGAAATTAAGCTCTCCGTGTCTATATTGCAGTTCGTAACTGCCATGGGATGAGTCATTGCAACCTGCAACCTGGCACCCGATTTTTACCGTATACAAGCAACCTGACCACAAACCAGCACGTAACAGAGCAGCAATAGCACACAACAAAAATTCAGCACTCTGTTCAGCACAATGGACTGCAGAATTCGCTCTCCATACAACAACCTGGGCCACAAATCAGCATGTAAAAATCGCCAGAGTAACACCAAAAAACTCAGTATTCTGTCAAGCACAGCGAACTGAAGATTTCGCTCTCGACACAGCGATATGAACACCGAGCCCAGTATGTGTATTGCAACCCTGTCAAATGCAGCACTTTGTCCAGTATTAATAATGCATTTCTGAATTAAAAGAATTGACAGACCACAGATACCTGTCCACCGCAAGTATTAATAATGCACATACAAGTAATTTTTCAATGTATATTAGCATAAACTACTAATAATTGCTAATAGTGTAAAAACATCCGAAGTTGTAAACACTAGTGGTATTTTGTTAATGTGAAACGAACAAAATAAAGGCCAATTTGTGCGCGGTAACTTAAAAGTTGTGGAATTGAATTTTTCGATTCACAAAACCTACAAGATAGTTTTGCTCTTTGGATCCATGGCATTGATACTGAAAAGACACAACATGTCAGCATTAACAACAATCTACCTAACCAAGAAGATAAAATACAGTAGACATTGACTGCAGGAAATATACCCTCGGATTCGGATGATAAACAACAACTTAGCTTCTGGGTTAACATAGAACCCTCCCTTCAACTTAGCCTCACGCTTCAACCTGATCAGCTCCTTTTGCTAAACAACAGAATTCATTTTATTAATATCACAAGCACCACACAACAAAAACACACCATATTTCAACTGAAATACAAAGCAAATTTCTGTCACCTGCTCCTCGTATAGAGCCAAGCAAAGCTATGCACCTTCACAAGTACTTGCCACAATTACCTGCAATTGTCAACCAAGCAAAGTTAGCCTTTATAGCTTGACAAGAAGCTCGGACCAATCATGCATTCTAACAAAAACAAATGCTGGAAAAAATTCAATTCATTCCAACATCTTAAGTTGAAATTTATGTAAAATGGACAGCTGCAATCGGCTACATTCTTCATTTTCGTACAATTGTTTGATAGGCAAAAAAGGTTAAAATGAGCTGATTTTTTGTAAAGATGATCTCCACCTTAAAAAATCGCAATTCTATTCAATGTGGGAATGTGTATCAAAAAGTGTGACAAACTAACATGCCCTATTTAAAAAAGTTCATGACAGACAAGTTTGAATATTAAGTCCATCTTTATCATCAGTAGTTTATGTATACATCACAATAAACAAATCTTTATGCGTAGTCTATGCATGGATGGCAACAAAGAAATGTCTGTAGAATGCATAAAAAAAACTTTGATGCCTGCTTCCAGAAAAGAAACGCCATAGTGGTAAATAATAATATGGCAGAACTATCAAAAGTTTCAAGATAATATCCAAAAGTACCCATATTACAGCTTTCAGGTACAACAATGAGAAGACAGAACTTACAGGAGCTTTTGGAGGTGGAAGCTCGCCATCCTTCTTTACTGGTGGGAGAGATTTTTCTGCTTCAGTTCTGTTTTTAGGAGCCTAGGTCTCACTTTGTGATGTGGGTTTCACACCATTTGCATCGTCCTAGAACATGGGAACAAAAGGAGGTAAAGTCAGGCTAGTGATCTTTGTATCAACTCCATTGCTCTGTATTGGCAGGGAGAACTCAGTCATACAGACCTTGGTTATCACTCATTATTATACCTTGGTTATCATGCAAAAACAAACAAAAAAACCCATTTTTCAAGGAGAATACCTATATCAGCTATTATTCAGGATAAAGTCAAGTGGATGAATTTATTTGCTTTCCACGACTGTCACCAAAAGCTTTAGAAGCAAGACCTTCTCTTTATTTATAATAGGTAAATGCAGAACAATAAAATATGAAGGAGACAAAAGTCACAAACATCCAATGGCACTATCAAGGTATTCCCTATGTATCAACTTTGTCAAAATTTATAACAGCAAAACCCAATCTGTGGAAGAATCAGTTGATGGAAAGTAACTAGACCAAGTATAGCAGAAACTCTAAACTTACTGCCAGTATAAGTTGCGACTGAACGAATTCATCCATATCATGTAGTCCAGTAACTGCAGCCAGAAAGATAACAAAGTGAACTCACAAGCTATATAATATATAGTTGAAATTGGCTGAGAAGATAACATCCAAATCAAATTTCTTCTAACCATCTGGAGCACCATCACAGACAACCAGATCAGCTTTACACCCGTCAAAATGCTTGATGACCTGATAAGAGATTCAGTACCATGATCATACATCTAACCATCGAGGGAAAAATATTTATTTCTTAATGTTAGCACTGGAAAGTCATAAAGAATAGAAAAAAGTAGTTTATCTACAAAGCAAGCTTTCTATATGTCATTCTCAATTATTTTGGATAACAACCAACAGTAGTTACAACAGATTTAACACATGAAACAAAATAAATGAATCTGTGGATTGAAGTTAGACAACAAGAAGCTTGACAAATAAATAATTTTTTATGAAGTGGCTATGATCAATACAAATCTTATATGAACTCATCAGAAGCTTCAACTTTTCCATATTATATAAGTTATGAAATGGAGTCCATTGATTGGACAAAAACAAAAACAAAAACAAAAACAAAACAAAAACAAAAACAAAAACAAAAACAAAAACAAAAACAAAAACAAAAAAAAAAACAAAAAAAAGAAAACATGAACCTATTTTGAGAACTTCCAGCAGAAGCCTGTGAGTTCCCTACATTATGTTAGCCAACCTTTTTGTATTTAAGAATAGATATCACAGAACTGATTCCAGACATAACATCAACCCATAAACATATTATGAGTGCATAGTTTACTGCAAGAAAAGTGAGAAGTACATGAGCATTTCACATTACCACTTCAGCAGTCCGAGCATTTGTAATATCACCCTGCACTTGAATAACACCTTCAATGGGAGCCATGGGCTGCAAATCAATGGCATGCATCTGCTATAGTGGAATGCATCTGCACAGTTGAGCTGGTGTGAAGCATATGACGCCTTTGTTATTTTAAACCAAATTGGGAAAACCTCTCTTTCGAAAACGAAATATTCAAAAGGTGTTTGTTTGCACCCTGGTAGCCACTCACTTTGTTTACATTTACTTGGAAATGGCTACAAGAGGATTTGTAAGTTGTATAAAATCTATGACCACTATAAGCTTCCAACTTGGCACCTGTAGATTTTTAAACAACTTTAAGTTTCCTAAAAAAAAAGTGAAAACCTGTCCTTAAATGTGAAAATTGAATCGTTCATACCCTTAAAATCAACAGAAAATAGATTTAAACATGTCATACCCTTGGCCATTCTCCAAGACTTTCAGCGACAATTTTTGCAGCTTGCATTCCAAAGGCTGTATGCCGAGCGATATTCAGGAGGTCACATGTGTATTTAGTTTGATACCTCATTAGGTAGCGCACAGCCTGAAAAGGTGTGATGTAGCTCTTCAGTATGAAAATTTTCTTTGAAAATTAAACTAAAATCCGACATGAAGTATTCAGAATTGAATGATGATCAGAAGCAAACTGAAGAATAAATGATACATGGAACACAATAACTTGTTTATGAAAAATCAACACTACTTCTCCATAGTTTGAAGTGAGCTTCGACTGTCACCTGTGCCCGCCACCACCTCCTATCCATTTTGTGATGACTTCTAATCAAACTCCCATTAATCTCAGTCGTCGGTTGCAAGTCATTCCAAGGTTCGCCCCAAACCCTACATTAAAAGTACTATACATCATGACAAGTAAATCCAACCACATCAACACATCATAAAATTTTCAATAATTAGGATATGATGCCAGTTTCCTTATCCCCTGTGCACATACCTTGGTGTCCGTCCAGACCATATTTCCTTTGAAGTGTAGTTATCTTTTCCTGTTATAATCCCATCCTTCCATGCTTCTGGTTTCTTCATAAGCTCAAATGCACGGTTCTGACATTCTGTGGATGTCTCAGGAAAGAAATAGCAAGACCACCGAGAGCGGTTCTGACATTCTGTGGATGTCTCGTCGCTCCTGCAGTGCCAAGGGCACCGTGCAAAACAGGGGAGAACCCATGCTGAAAGCTCCTATCAGTGCACATGCAGTCCAGCCAGCCTCGCAAATGGAAACTGACAGAAACCAGGCTGAGTGCACCTCGTTCCTGCGCGCATTGTGATCCTCGCAGCTGAGTTGCCTACACCGCCCCTGCAGGCCAAACAGAGCCGCAAAGCAGAGCCGTTCCAGAGCCTGTTTTCGAGCAGCAGTGACCCATCCGATTGCAACACAAGACTGCCCAGCCAGCCAGCAGGGGCGGCTGGCTGGGCAAACACGAGGATGAAGGTCATCTCCCTAATCACATGCAAGAAATGACAAAAGAACTAAATACCCACACAATTATTTTGCACAAAAAGAGATGCAATAATCAATGCAAGCTGAAACATGTATAAATTGGAAAAAAATGTAACCAATAACTCTCTTCAGGGGTACTGTTTCCTATCCAGCGCTTTTGTCCATCAAGTACCCAACCACCATTGACCTGTTTTAATTCATCAATAAGAAAATCATGTTTAAGAAAAATTCACCTTAAAAACAAGACCATGTTAGTTGTATATCACACATAGGGTAGAGCAGTTGGACCTTTTTTGCGTAGTGACTTCCTTAGTCACCTAGCAGTCCATTAATATATACCTGCCTGCTTGATTGATTGATCCATAAAAAATAAAAACAAAAACTATGGTTTACACTTTCTTAAAAAAACTATACCAGGAAAAAGACCTGAACAAATGACGGCACGAACCATGGTTATGGCTCAAAGTATTATTTGCACTAGCATTCTCATCTAACAAACCAGCATCTTTTAAGATAAAGTTAAACTGCTTCCTAAGAGAATGGATAGCCTGAAGAGTCCGAGCAGAGAGCAAATTCCTCCAGCAATATTCATATGCAGATCCTTCCCTCTCTGCATCTTTCCATCCTTCATAAGCACAAACAAGGGCCATATGATCACTATAGTCCTTTGCAGAGAATCTTGACTTTGCAATTCCTGCAAGCTGAATCAGGAAATAGATGTCAGACTTTGTTTGTTTGTCTCACCCCTTGACATGTACATGGGGTTGTTGATGGACTGTCCAGAGTGTATGATAGGAGTTAGATAGTTGTCATTTTCAAATTTAACATGTCTAATGTAGAGGGGCTCTTCTAGATAAAATTTATTAGTAAGAAAGTTGATAGATTTTTTCATTAAAGTATTATTATAAATATGATGGATTTTATTTATTTATTTATTTACAGAAATGTATGATGAATTCATCCGTTGAGTAGGCCTTTCAACTGCAAATGAAGATATGAAAACAATATACAGCACCAATGAATTAATCTTCATATCAGTCACTTCAGAAATTTATATCAAGTGTAGATCTCTTAGATGCGCACAAGAACAACCACTCAATCATAAAAGGATATACGTGAAAAATGACCCTTTCAAGGAGTTTTCACCTGAAATTGAACCCACGTGGTTTACGATTTAAAAGATAAGAATCTAAGGATTAAATTGCAGTCAGGAAAGAATAGATACCTTTACTTATCCAAATGTTACTCTATTTTGATATCAATATTTTTATCCAAATGTTACACATAAATATGAAAACTGTTGTTTGCATAAATTTAATATGAAGGTTCTCCATGGGACTGATATTGTTTACCATGACTTAAACTGTGTTGCTTGGTTGATTGCTCCTATAGCTGCAGCCTTCCACCCACCATAGTTTCCATTGGGATCACTCATGTATAGCTGGAAGCCAAAGTTCTTGTCCCATCCTGCAAATAGAAATGAAACACCAAATGAGTTAACCATGCCATAAGCAAATCGGGATTTAAGTTGAAGTAAAGCTTACCACCTTTGTCAATGGTATTCAAACATATCAAAATGTGTGAAACAGTGATGCCAACTACAATAACACACACATCTATCAGAATTCCATAAACAAGCAGCTAGAAAACCTTAATTTGTTTCCCTCGCCTCACACATCAATATCAATAACTACAACTACAATAACACACACAGAGACACAGAAAAGTGATTTTTAAATTCAGAATTAAAAGCAAAGGGAGGTAATGCAGTCTGGATGACGCAAGAAAGTAATCGGAAATAGATCGAGAGAAAGAGAGGATACCTAAAGGAGAACTTCAGTAAGGCAGAGGTTTGTAACTCAAATGTATTTCCTACAAAGTGGAAATATAAAACTTTACTTCTTTCTCAAAAATAAATAAATAAATAATCATCAAATATTATTGAATAAATTGTGTGTACATATACTTAGGGGGAATAACAAGTCCAATACACAACCTAAATAGCAAAAACACTCAAGCATGAAGGCTTTCTTACCACAAAAAAAATGTTATATTCTAAGTAGCAAGGCAGCATAAGAATCTTGAAAGAGTGTATGACTCTTGGAAATATATTATTTTGGTGCATAAAAAATTCCCAAGTTTTGGACAATAAAAACTAAAATAATGGGGGAGAAATCACTTGATTCCCCCCAGATCCCACAATCTCGACTAATCTTGCTGTAGAAGTCCCTAACAGGGCTATCAAAATATGAAACCTTAAAATACTAGAACAATAACAAAAATTTGGATGAATGATGACAACTGCAGTGACTGAATTTAAATAACTCACAAGATTTGACAACTGAATGTGGGAGACTCTCCCCTTTAAAAAAGTTCAGCCTAAACCTAAAGAACATAGCACCCACTTTAAGAAACTTTACAAGCAACCCACGAAAAATTGACTCACTTGAACAATTAACTCTCCGTCTTGCAGCTTTTGAACACCATCTTATCCAAAATCCATTATACAACACGTTAGTTTTTCTAATTGAATGAAGAAACACTTTCAATCAAAATGCCAATCCATTTACTAAACCAAAAGTAGTAGTATAAGTAGCAGTAGTAAGCATCCAGTTGATTGAATTAACTTTTGCTCTGTATGTTCATTTCGGGGAGCTTTCAAACATACTTAAATAACTTGTAACATGTATCTTGTTCATTCATAAAAATTTAAGCTTCACAACAGGGGAAGTTAAAGACTACATTTCGGAGAAGTTCAGTCTATACAGAACATCAGTCTCCTTATCAGTTTCTTCAATGGAGGTGACAAACATATAGTCAATTAAAATTCTTTGAACAGAAAAACAATAATCAAGTTTCTTCTCATTAGCTTCTTTAACATCCGCCAATAACACTGACAGACAGAAGTGAAGAAATGAAAAAACATTAAAAATAGCAGCTATATACCCAAGAAAATGCTGGGAAAATCTACACATGGTGCAAAGAAAAATTTAGAACAGAAGCAAGTTGATTAAACAGTAAATTGATACCAGGAGATAAACACATTTGAAGATCTTAAATGGAACCCTAAAATGAAAATGGAAGGAGGCAAAACCAAACCGTGAAATTTTCAAGCTCTTTCTGACTCTGAAGCTCTCTCCTCCTCGATCTCTCCTCTGCGCCAAACCTCTTTCTGACTCTGAAGCTCTGAAGCTCTCTCCTCCTCGATCTCTCCTCTGCGCCAAACCTCTCCTCCTCCTCCTCCTCCTTTGATTTAAACTTTGATTTTCTCTCCTCCTCGATCTCTCCTCTGCAAAATGGTCGAAAATCTCTCCCAATGATCGCGCAACCTCTATTATTCTCCCCAATTTTTTTCGCCAAAGCGGGAAAGCTGTTTTCGCCAGAGCGCGTAAGTCTCCCTCCACGCATGCGGCCCACGTGCAAAACCCATAGATTTAGCAACGGTTTTTGGCCGTTGCTCCCTATAGCCACGGTTTATAGCCGTGGAAAACACACGGCTATAGCCACGGTTTTAGGTCGTTGGGCACTATAGCAACGGTTTTTAGCCATGGCAAACACCCCAACAGTTTAGAACCGTGGCCAAGCCTTTTTAGCCACGGTTTTAGGCCATTGGCCACTATAGCCACGGTTTTTAGCCGTGGCAAATAAACCAACGGTTTAGGACTGTGGCCACCTCCGTGTAGCTAAATAGGCCTTTTGGTGTAGTGAGGTCACGACTTCAAACCTAGTCGTGGTTTTATTAGACAACCAAGTAGATAGTTATGACGATTTTCATTTAAAACACACACACACACAAAATTTCTCTCTATAATTTTTTTTCACATTTTTGTTCATTTTCTCCGCCCTTCTACTTGCAACATATTTACAAGCATGCCATTGTTGATAGCGAATCTACACCATCAACATCTTCCCCAATTTTCAATCCTGACCTCGAACCTCAAACACCATTCTGATTTGGAGTGTGGCTAGGTAACCAGGTTTTTTCAACCAAGATAATGTGGCATTATCAGAGTAGTTTTTTACAACCTCGAGATACACATAAACACTTCGATAAGGGGGTCGATCCAGTATGTCAAACTAGTGTATTTTAAAACCACCACAATTAATCCTCCACAAACTTTGTTTTTCCAAAATTTGGAGTTCATGGTCTTTGCTTGAATGTATCTTAATATTGAAAATATTTACGACGTGAAGTGCATTAGATTACAATTATTTTTTTTGGAAAAATGCATATGCAGTGAAATGCATATTTAAAACTTTAAGCATTTGTATTAGTGATTGGTTTTAAAACTTTAAACGTTTGTATTAGTGATTGGTTTCAAAGATCTTAAAAATGCATTTCACCAAGCTTACTAAAATTCGATAACTAAGTAGATAATTATGACGATTTTTATTTAAAAAACACAAATTTTCTCTCCGCCACATATGCATTCCACAAACTTTTTCACATTTTTGTCCATTTGCTTTGTCCTTCTACTTGCAACTTATTTAAAACATATGCCATTGTTGATAATGAATCTTCACCATCAACATCTTTCGCTACTTTCAATCATAACCGTCTTTTATCCCCAATCCCAAACACCATTCTGATTTGTATGATAGATTAGGGTATTTCTCGTGTCATTGGCACGATAAAAGTTTAACATGATAAATAGAGTTTATTTCACTTTAAATCTCAAGATAAATAAATATCAAAATGTTGGGTATGAGAATCGAACCCATGCACTCTAATTGGGGGATTGATTGAAGGTAAGACATAAAGATTAACTTTAAGTCTTAACCATCGGATGAAACGAATCTTAACTATGAACTATATTTTTCTACAAACTTATCTCTTAGTGCTTTAAGTTCTATGTAATCCGTTAGATTTTTATATTTGGGTAAATCTCACACGTCTTTTATCTCCAACCTCAAACACCGTTCTAATTGTAATATAAGACTAGTGTGTCCCCCATCACTATGAACACACTCACTTTGCCCATGAAATCAATTGAAAAACATAAAAGTTACAATACAAAACCACTCAATTCAAAATATATAAAATGTATTTCACAATATAAATTTTGAAATTGCATACAATGGCAGATAGTCAAGAACACCCAACTAGGAATTTTATGTGTAATGGTTAGAGTTAGTTGTGGCATAAAATTTTTAAGAAAAAATCTTTCTTTAACCTCCCACTTTGTGATCTGTTGGATTCTTATGTTTGGTTAAATTTCAACCGTCTTTTATCTCCAACCTCAAACACTATTCTGATTTATTATATAGACTAGGGTATTCCCCATGCCTTCGGTACTCAAATTGTTTGATAAGAGGAGAATTTTTAACTTTGGCCATGTATTTCAATCCTATGCGAACATAAATTTTAGCCAAACACCCTCCATCCTCCCATCTTCTATGTGATCTGTTAGCTCTTTATGTTAGGATAAATCTCACTCGTTTTTTATGTCCAACCTAAAACACCATTCTGATTTGTTATAAAGACTAGGGTATTCCCCGTGCTTTCGGCACTCAAATTGTTTGATAGGGTTGATAATTTTCAACTTTGGACAGGGGTATTTCATAATATAAAATATATAAATTTGAAATTGCACACAAATGCAAAATTTATGTATTCAAAATCAAAATATATTTAGTAAAAAAAATAAAAAAAAAACAAAAAATAAAAAAAATAAATTAATTAATACTTGAAAAATAAGAAATTGAAAGTAGGAGAGATAAACGAGTTTGAGTAATGGTTAAAAGAAATTGAAAGAGTTGTAAGAGATTTTGAAATATGAGAAGTTGTGTAGGATCGTTAGATATTTATATTGGCTAAATCTCAGTCATCTTTTATCTCCCACCTAAAAAACTATTCTGATTTGTAATATAGACTAGTGTGTCTCTCGTGCTGTTGGCACGATATCATTTTGTTGGGTAAATCTGAGCCATTTTTTATCTCCCACCTCAAACATCGTCCTATTTTGTATATATATATAAGGGTATTCCCCATGCCGTTGGCACGATAAAAGTTTAAAACTTGTCAAAACATGATCACCCTTAAGTTTTCATCCTTCATATATGCTAAATCACCACCATCAACAATTGAAGAAAAATAAATAAATATCAAAATGTTGGGTATGAGAATCGAACCCATGCACTCTTGGTGTTTTAAGTTTTATGTGATCTGTTAGATTTTATATTAAGGTAAATCTCAACCGTCTTTTATCTTTCAACCTAAACACCGTCTTGTTTTGTACGATAAACTAGGGTATTCCCCATGTCGTTGGCACTACCGTACATTGTTAACTATTTTCATTGCGGCTTATGTTTCTAGCTTATGATTATATCATGCATCTCTGGGCTTTAACTTTGTTGAAAAATCACTTGTCATGCCTCTGGGAGTTTTAGCTCAATGTGTTATTGGGCTAATTTCTATTTCATACCCATAACATATACCCTTAATTTCTATTTCATACCTGATGCAGTCGTTTTTCGCTCCCTGCTCCAACATGTTCCCGCTGACCTGTGTGACCTGCACAAATAGCACACGTGAGCCACAAACCACCGTGGGGTGGCCGATGACACTCCAATGCTAAAGTCAAACAAGGATATGAATGTGTAATGCTGTAACAGGGAATTTGTAGCGTACTGTAGCTTACCAACCTCATGTCTTATTTATATTGCAAGGAGTCCTGGGTTAACTAGGCCATCGTAGGCATAAATTAGGGAGGAGATCTTTGTGGAGACTCCTCTCTAATTAGGAATCGTGTTGTAGGAGGGAAGTTCCCTATTAGCTCTATGCTTCTAGATACGCGGGAGATAGTTCCCAATCCGAAAGCATTCCGTGAAAAGGAGTTTCTCTATGTAGAAGATACTATGGTGTTTGCTTCCTAGTTGGAAGCAAAGAGCAATTGTGGTTGCCCGTCCGAGGTAGATCCTCGAGATACTTTCCTGAAAAGGGCTTACGAGTATCGTGGATAGCTGTGAGACGTGTGGGCTTAGCGTGCTGTGAGAGTTTGGGCTCGCCTGATGGGCTGAAGTTGAGCGGGCTAAGAACCGCTCGGGCTAGATTCGGTTTGGGCTGTTGCTTGAACCCATGCTTCCTCGAGATCATCATGACACGTGTACGGCTCAGGGGTGTGACCGTTTTAATGTATCATCAATACCTATAACAATTTATTTCCGTCTGTTTTCAAGTTTCTCTAGAACAATTTATTAAACAAAAGAACAACTGGAGTTCTTGGGTTGTTATTTTAATAATAATGTGCCAAAATCTCTACCTCTTCATGGTTTTTATTTACCAACTTATGAAAATGGGTTGACCAACTATATTTGACAGTAAGACTTACTGAAATTTTGTGTTTAATTGGGTTGACTGAGTATATCATTTGTCACTTTCTAAGATGACCAAAAACATAAGGATTTATTGAAATTTAGTAAGGACTTACAGTAAGGATATCATTGGGTTTATCATAATGTGTATATCATAATGAATATATTATAATGGGCATATCATAATGAGTACATCATTGGGTTGACAGTAAGGATCTACTGAAATTTAGTAGAACTGCTACACCCCTTTTAAAAAATGACCAAAAAATAAACAAATCGTGCACTAATTTCTGCCTTTAGATCAAATTAGATATACCCATAATCAGATCAAATCAGATAAACCCGTAACATATACCCTTATAATTTGTGTCAATCAAATCAGATAAACCCATAACATACACCAAAAACACTCACTAACGATGGAGGAAAAGGGGCGATTGAAAATTATAGAATTTATTGCATACTGTTATCCCAAAAAGTGATTTCAACTATTAAGACATAGATTTCAAACATACCTGAAATCGTGAGAGGGATTTCAACTTATCCAAAACTGAAAAATCGAAAAGAGAATATTTTTTAGAGAATTGAGAAACACTAACCTGATGAGAGATCCATGAAAGAGTTTTTGATTGAGAGAGGGTAGTGAGATAGTGGTTGACTGGGAGACGGTTGAGTTTGAGAGTGTTTGGTTGCTTCTCATGGGCCATTGGATGGGTTAGCCTAAAATAAATCTTAGCCACCTTTTATCTCTCACCCCAAATACCGTCTTGTTTTGTAAGATAAATATATATAATAGTTGACAACTCTGAAAGTTGTGTAGCATGTTATGAAACTCCAAAATGAGAATTTCATAACAAAAAACAACCGAACTGGCTATGAAATTTTCTTAACAAAAACTAAAGCAATACGAAGTTTGCTTAATATTAATTGACAATATGAAATTTTGAACTTTTTTTAATATATGTCGATTCAATTAAGCTTTCGTAGTTTTCAAATTTCAAAATCGACAACCAAACAGGATGTGGATATGAACAAGGATTGTGTTTTTGTGAAATTTCATCGAAATTTTCGTTGTTTTTTTGAAATTACGAAAAGAACGAGGGTAAAAGAAAAAAAATACACTTTTTCAAGGGTATTTTCAAAAAAATTCGAGATTTTTCATAAATTTTGGAGTTTTTTCATTTTTTATAAATATATATATATATACAAAAACAAGCTACTAAAATTTACATTTTTGGAGGGTTTATTGAAAATTTTAGAGGTTTTTTTTGTAAATTCGAGATTTCTTTCTGATTATCATTTCTTCTAATTATTTATTGATTTTTTTAACCACTCCATAATTTTCTAATTATCATTTCTTCTACTTATGTATTGATTTTTGAAACTACCCTTGATTTTCTAGTTATAGGTATTTAGACTTCATTTATTGTGTTTATTAGATTTATTTACTTGCATTTTTTTTCTTCAGATATTTCATATATCCTCGAAATTCATTATTTTTTTCCTATATTTCATATACCCTCGAAATTTTTACTTTTTTCATTATACACCGAAATATTTCTTAAATTTCTTAAAATCAGGAAATCGCAATTATCTCGAAAAACGAAATCACAATCCTTGGTCATTAATGACAAATCCAACCAAACTTATTATCTTCACAAACGGAAAAAGTTGGTTCGGCTGGATTTTCTGCACACTCCTACACTCCTAGAAGAGAGCTGGATGTAAAATGAAAATTCCTACTTTCATATAAAATCAGTTTTTTAAAAGCGTTAAACATGCAAGAAGCATCAGTTTACCATTCTATTGCAATTTTAGCGTGTTTCTTCAACAAAAGTTAGACCATGCATTATAAGTTTTTAGAACAATGAGCAGACATGCTTAAGCTATTTATATGTCTTTGACTGAATACAATATAAACATAGATTCAAACCATGCATCTAAACACTAGATTCCAACCTAAAATGGATTACAATCAACAAATTAAAACGCACGACAGAACATGTTTAATTGTTTATCAACATCACAGACCTTGCATTAGAAAATTTGGAACAAAAATTAAAATAAATATACAAAGCATTAGACCCATGCAAGCACGGGCGGATCTACTTAGGGCCCAACTTTCAAAATATTTTTAGTAAATATTTTATTTTAAAAAAAATAATTATATAATGAATAATTAATTGCAAACATTAAAAAATTATAGTTTAATAAAATTTATTTTCAGTCCTCTTGGAGCGTATAATTTCTCTATGGCAATTATCAATTAATGTATGTCATTGTGATATGCCCTCTACTTTTTTGTTTTCAATGTATTTTTATATGTAATTGTAAATATTAAAAAAATTTAATTGTTTGTTCACAAGTGGTATAAAACCTCCAAATTTTTTTTAATTAATATCTAAAATAATAATTATACAATTCAATGAAAATATATATCATTTGCCAACTCATACAAAATTTGAGATCATATAAACCATTTTTTCTATGAAATTGTAGTAGAATTTTATTATTATATTCACAAATTTTAGTTTTTTTTAAGCTTCAACTAGATACTTATACTAATTATTTTGTGATTTTTGATATATATTCTAGTAATTACGCTCATTTACCTTACTAAGGTCATCGATATTGTAACCTTATTTTGACTTAAAATTGGATTACACTAGATTCAATTTAGTATATGCAATGTATTTTTATAGTTATATTTTCTTTATTAGTTACTAGCTAGCACGGGTAGGAAAAAAAAAATTTGCTCCACCCTTGATAACTACTATTATTATCAACTAATAATTATTTGTCATTTCTTCCCCTCCTCTCGACTAAAATCATGGGTCCACCACTACATACAGACATGTTTATCTCAAAGCCTAATAAAGTTATCAAATAACAAATTTAATCCAAAAGAAAACAATCTTATCAACCTTCTATCGTAGAATAATATTGGTTGTTTTTTTTATCCTTGTTATTATATATATATATATATGCAACTTTTTATCCATATACACTGGGATTCTATAAGAAAATTATCCCTGTATATATAATGAATTTCACATAATATTTATTCCCAAAGCAGGTTTAAAAACATCACAAGTTGTGCCTCTAAAAGGAATCCATTTCTTTTCTGGCAAAATCCATATTAGAAAGAAAATGAACGCCAACATTTATAACCAGATCTTGTAATTCTTTTCCGGCAGCTAGGCTAGTCATGCGTAGATAACTCATTTGCTTCTCAAGTCGCATATTATATTATATCATATTATATTATATTATATTGGGTTCTCAAATGGCATACTTCCTCAAGTCAGGTCAATTGAAATGACTCGTGATATTCACTTCCATTAAACAAATGCACATTACATTTTATGTTTTACAAACTACGGTTAGTAACTATATCCCTAGGTAGCATGCATGCTTCAATAAGAACGAAATCAACAAATTCAGTATGTAGACAAGTAACGAAAGAAGATTCTCCCGCATCTATCACATGGAGGAGGTATATACAGTTTCGGCCCAATACAAATGGAGCCCTAGGCAACCTTAAACAATAGGCCCTAGCCCACTTAAGAAATGGCGCACCAATAATTTTAGTAAATACAAAATAAAGTAAAATTAAGCGAGTGTGGAGATATTTGAGCTCTCCCTAAGGGTTTGTTTGGTTAGCCATTTTTTTGGAAAATTTCATTTCCCTTATTACGTAGATTTATGTTGTTTGGTTGTCTATTTACTTACAGAAAAATCCGACTCTTCATAAGACGGTTTTCCCACTACTCATGAGAATCAAAATCTGAAGGGGAGGGCTAAGAATCGGATTAAGCAGGTGTAGGATTCGAGCTGAAAACCCTATAAAATATATACAATTGAACTTAACCATTGTACCAAAGAGTAGAAGAATGGAAGTTGCTCTCCTAGAAATAACAAAACTCAAAACATAATACATACAATCTTATTGCAAAAAAAGAAAATGGAGTCCTAGGCCATCCCTTAGTTGCCCAAGGGTTGGGGCAGGCCTGGATATATATATATTATACAACAGGTACACAATGGAGAGAGAACTTACAAGTCACTGCACATTGGCTCCCAACGGTTCCTCATTGATGTCCTTCACATATCATCCTCACTAACAGCAAAAAGAGGTTAATCAAGTCACAACCTTGGATCACACAGAAGAAGAACTCCCGACGGTTCCTCATTGATGTCCCTCACATATCATCCTCACTAACAACAGCAAAAAGAGGTTAATCAAGTCACAATCTTGGATCACACAGAAGAAGAACCCCCAACCGTATTCTATTCCTAAGAAGCACACGCTCATAAAGCAATGCTTCTGCTTGAAGCTGTAGCTCATAGCTGTGTTTATCATAGTGACCCAACCTCACAAATTTGCAGTCACCACCATCTTTCTGAATTTGTCTTTTGAACATCTCAGTGTAACATTTTATGCCAGGGTGAACCCTAGCAGCTGATGTTAGTTCATGAGTAAAAGAGAAATGAGATGTCCTACTTCTTTGTGTACTTGGAGCTGCTAGATCATATTCACTGCGACCCCCACAGTTACTATTAGTATTAGTTGCTGAATCAGAAGCATCCAAGTTATGTGTGCCATCAACTTGATTATATAGCACCTAAAACAACATAATCAGTTTAAGTCGAGATAATATCGAATTTGAGTAGTAAGAGTGGTTCAAAAAGATTTTCATCTTGGTCTCACCGCTACCTAAAATGGACCAATGTATCAAAGATGAGTCGAAGAGATAACAAACATTTACAAATAACTATTGTACATAATCTGATGACCATACTTGAATAATTTGAATCTCACAATATTATTGAATTATTTATGTGACGTTGTGACCCTTGAGCGTTGGACCATTGATCTATCAGACCTTACACCAGAACTTTTTGAAGAGAAATATCCAGTGCCTTTGTAGTCAATTGGTTGAGTGAGATAGAACTTAATCAAGGTCTGCCAGCCCCATTTAGAAACAAATTAGCCAATAAAGCTACAAAAATTTTCAGAATTAGTTTGGATTTGTTAACTAATAATAAGGTTCTATAAAAAAAATTATTCACAAAATAACAACTTGCAAGGAAACTGGAAACTGCCATCATTACGCATAATAAATCATAACTATACTTGGCATAACATTTTCAAACAAAATGTGTGCCTCTTTTCACTATATAACTTGAACTCCCTATCATCTTTCATAAGAAGTGCTAGGGCATACTTCTGCCATGAAATATGTTCCTCCTGAGAGTAGAATCATTCTAACAACATAAAACAGAGAAATAAATTAAATACAAGAGAACTTTCCTTTATCACTAAACGATCTAATAATAAAGAATAAATTGATTAGATTTCAAACTCTAATCACGTAGGTGTTCCTCTGTTAGGGAAAAAATCTCTTTCCATTGTTAATAGTTCCAGCCCATTAAACATATGATTAGAACCAGACATTCAAAACCAAAAGAAACAAGCTAAAAGAAATAATATACATAGAACTTAAAGACAAAGAAAAGGTTACCAATGCACAAACTAATGACAATCATGTTGATACTAAATCTCCTGACTAGGTTCAGACAACGTTTAGAACAATTCTTTGAATATAAGTAAAGTCAGTTTTATGTTGGACGGAGAATTTTATGGCGCTCAAGTCATTTGGTACATGGTGCATATGATAACTGAAGTTATCAATTTAGTAAATGTGGTTAAGTTTTTGGTAATTTACGAACTGATACCATCTTTTGTTTAAATCGTTATGTGCTAACATTTTGTCGGATTAGTGGTAAGCTGATATGTATTTTTAGGAGTACTACTGTAATAGGATTGAAATTGCAATTCATGAGTAAAAGACAATGGAACAAATAAATTACAATTAGAAAGAAAAATTGGAGTTCCACAAATGCTATAACTAAATCATCTTCCACTGTTACTATACCTTATCACTGTTAAGACGACTGTTGCTGAAGCCATGAGTGGAGGTGCCAGAACTACTCAATGGTAAATATCTACTTTCGAGAACTGGAAGACTTGCTACAAGTACATTGCTTAGGGAGTCATCCGAGGAGAGATAGGAACAGTCAAAAGCCGATATTGATGCACATTCGTCAAAGTGATCCAGAGCTCCTCCCGTCAAACTCTCCGGCATCTTCCACCTCTCAATATTACTCTGTTGTCATTGTTCAACAAACGCAAATCAACCTTGCAGCTATGATACTAATGAAAATTTTATAACATCTACGCCAGTTGGGACACTAATTAAACTCTTTCTTTTTCCATTTTCTATTCATTTCAAACAACTTCATATATGGTTACACCAAATGTTGCACATCAAGATCCATCATGATTATCAGTTGATGGACCCATCAGAATTAAGTAAGTCAAAACACTATATTGCAATCCCCTATGTTAAAAGGATGTTCTATCACACCTTGAAGCTATGCCAGATCTTTATGTGTATCTTTCCTAGTTATGCTCAACATGAAGATAACCCAAAGGAAAAGTGCCCACGACTGATGCATGTAGCACATTGATTCTGTAGAAATTAGAGTAAGTGCTCAATCTACTGGTATTAGATTTTAGATTTACCATATTCATACAAAACCACATAAATTCCTACATTTCTTCTTAGTTTAAACTCTTTGCGCATTTGAATTTTTTTTTTGGTTTTGGAAGTATCTGAGCCCGAATTTCAATGAGTTCTTTGCTACCTCACTCAACTTCCAGCTCTTCACAAATCTTTCTAGCCCGCTCCTTTGAATGCAAGAACAACCCAGAGAGAATAAAAATAAAATCACAACTGTCAATGATGTATTCATCAAGGCAACGTTTGGTTTTATTGAAAAAATACCATGAAGAAACAAAATAAAATGGCAGGGGAAATGGGAGAGAGATAAAGAGTTGAACACTGGAACTGGAAGTTGAAGATGACTGACTATATGTTATTTTGTAAAAAACAAAAGGCAGGGATCATCGTAGAATTCATGTTTTTTTTTTTTTGGAAAGCGAGTGGGGGTTATTTAGGATCCCCAAACCTGAAAAAAAAAAAAAAAAAAAAAAAAAAAAAAAAGGTGAAGTTACATTCGAGTGTAAATAGTTCCAGATCTATCCTCATGTACAATATCTTTCAAATCTTGTGCAAACGAGCTCGGTGTAACTTCGAGAAATTCCGAGCATGGGTGAAGGATAGCAAGTCTATCCGCGACCCTATTAGTTTCTTTACACTCGTGGGTAATAGTGAATTCTTCTAGTGTGGCCAGCAGTCTTCTAATCTTAGTAATGTTGTGTCGCAAATTCCATGCATTCTGCCGCGCTTTCATCAAGTAATCACGCACTAAGATGGAATCCGTGCTAATTGCTAACTTATTAAAGCCTTTTAGCGTAGCTAGTTGCAGCCCTACCTCAACTCCTTGAAGTTCATGTTTAATTATAGACTGACCCACACTCGAGCCGGTGCAAGCAGCCACCACATGACCTTGATCATCCCTATTGACTGCACCATAGCCTCCTGAGTTATCTTTTAATGAGCCATCAGAATTGAGCTTGTACCAGCCAGTTGGAGGCTTCTTCCAAGAGCACAGGATCGGGGTAGTCCGAGTCCTAAATTGTGGGTCGAGTTGCCATCGCCCAAACATCTATCTGTTGGCTGAAGTGTCATCAACAACTAGCTCGGCACTAGAGTATTTGAGCCTAACGTCATCATAGATCCGCTTGACTAGCTTGATGTTGTAACAATGTTGTTGCTTGTATAGTCACGCATTTCGTTCAGTCCATATGTAATAGATAGTTGCACTCAATGCTACCTTTTTCACTTGTGCATTAGAACTGGTACCTCTGAAGTTGTTGGTGCACCATCTAATTTCCTCGTCCCAACCTGATACATTCCGTGTATAGTTCAGAAGTTGTAACAAGCGGCCCCAAACAAACCGAGAATAGTTGCATGCAAAGAAGAGATGATTTTCGGTTTCACTATCCCGGTTGCATAGCAAGCATAGATCTTGTTGAGTTTTGCCCCATTTCTTAAGCTTACTTAGAGTTTTTAAAGCAACATGACATAGAACCCAAGTGATGAATGCATGCCTGGGGATACAGCCTTTAAACCATACAATGGGAGCCCAAGCTACTGGTGGGTTGTGCTTCCTGAGTGCTTCATAAGTCGATTTATTTTGGAACAGGTCGTCACTGCTAGAACTCCACAACACTGCATCTTGCTTGCTAACATCAAATTCAACATTGTCAAGGTCATTGACTATATCACTAATAAGATTGCCCACACTCTAAGGTATACTCCACGCATCGCTGCCTATAATAGCCGTGACCTTGGCGTTTTTGTGGAGTGTGGTGTCATACATTAGTTCCTGTGGAAAGTGCTCCATTAGGATTCCTAACAGGTGCCAAGGTTCCTTCCAGAAGAGTGTATTCTCGCCATCCCCAATTGAGTGTACAACTAGTTGTGTTGCCTTTGGTCTGCACTTCAGAATCTTGCGCCAGCACCAAGAGGCTTCTTTAGGGGTAGGCATCATCAGCCAGAAGTCTCGGTGTTTGATCAAGAATTTGTAGACCCACTTGACCCATAATGAGTCTCTGTGCGTGATGATGCTCCAAACATGTTTCATGCAAGCAGCCGCAGTGCTTATGCGTATGTCCCTGGTCCCTAGGCCACCCTCTTTATGGGGGTAGCATATCTTCTCCCGACTTACTAGGGCTTTCTTAGATGCTATGTCACCACCTGACCAGAGGAATTTTCTAAGTAAGGTGTTAATGCAATCTAGAGTGTGCTTAGGGAGGCCGAAGCAGGACGTCCGATATACATGCATGCTAGCTAAGAACGATTTGATGAGAACAAGTCTACCTGCATAAGACAAAAATTTGTTTTTCCAGGAGTTGATTTTCTTCTTGATTTTATCTATAATAGGGGCACATTGGGTGTGAGATAAGTAGGAAGAGATCATAGGCAGCCCTAGGTACTTAACTGGTAAGCTCTCGTGGGCAAAGTGAAGCTGGGAAGTGATCATAGTCTGCTCTCTGGGCGAAACCCCTACCTGGAATAGCATGCTCTTGTCACCAAGGATGCACGGACTCGAACTCGGACACGGATACGACATGGCGACTCGGCAATTTTCAAAAAAATAGGACTCGGCGACACGGTCAAACTTAATTTTTTAATATATTTTTTTGTAATTCATAAGAACATAAATCATAAATAAATTAATAATACTATTAAACAATCCAGTTACTTGGCCTAAAACCAGTTTTAGTTTCTTCTTTAGTTTCATGCCAATAGGTGTAAGCTCAAATATGAGGTATTTAAAGTATTTCAATTTCATGCATGCTTTCAATTTAGGAGATTTTGACTATATTTATGTCAAGATTGATACACTCACCTGCTCAAATAAAACCAACCCATTCAAAATCTGATATACTAAAACCAACCCACTACCATATCAAATAAAATCTCACCCTCTGTCCCTCTCCCATTCTCGCCCATCCCCAAACCAAATAAAGAAGAAGAAGAGAAGAAGAACAACCAAAGAAACTCAGATCTGTCGATCGATTTCTCCCTGTCAATCGATCGACAGATTTGTCGATCTCTCCCTCTCTCTCTAGCTCCATCCATCGAAGATCTCTCCCTGTCGATCTCTCCCTCTCTCTGTCGATCACAGATCTGGACAGATCACTCCCTCTCTCTCTGTCGATCAACAAATCTCTCCCTCCCTCTGTCGATCGATCGACAGATTTGTCGATCTCTGGTTCAACCCTCATTTCTCCCCTCTTTTCTCTCTATAAGTTGGGTTTGAAAAATGGGGGAAGGATCGATCGAAGAGGATAGGGTTTGTGGGAGGAAGGATCGATCGATCGATAAAAAAAAAATCTGATTTATTCGATTTAGGGTTAGGGTTTGGTTTTTTCGGTGGTCTGTGGGAGAGGAAGAATCGGGCAATATATTTGCATTTTTGAAGTCAACGAATTTTGACTTTTTTGGCCAAGTCTGGACCGTGTCCGGACCCAGTCAACGAATTTTTTGACCGTTGACCCCGAGTCAAATACGTATCCAGCGCGTGTCGAACGCGAATCCGTGTCCGACACGTATTTGACTCGTGATACGGGGGTTTTTCGGAGAGTCGGTGCATCCTAGCTTGTCACAGTTTACTTCTAGGCCTGTGCATTCCTTGAATTCAGTGAGGGCAGTGGCTAGAGCCTTCGCCAAGATAACATCTCCATGAAAGAATGCTATAAGGTCATCTGCAAAGCAAAGATGAGTGGTGATAGGGTCTTGGCAGCGGTAGTGAAGTTTGTAGTGTCCTTCCTGAACTTGTTTGCGCAGTAATACATGTAATATATCCATGATCAGAACAAATAGATAGGGGGACATAGGACACCCTTGTCGAATTGCTCTGGTTGCGCTGATATATCCTTTAGGAGAACCATTTAGACAAATAGAGAATTTAGGTTTAGTGATACATTCCTTGATCCAGTTGATAAAAGTGACCGGGAAGTTCAACTTCCTGAGCAGCAGTAGAACTGCATCCCAACGAACCATGTCATAAGCTTTTTTGAGGTCAATTTTCACTGCGCATCTGGGGGGTCCCTTGTCACGATGATAGTTTCTGACAAGCTCATAAGCTAGCATGATATTATCTTGTATGTGGCGGCCTTGTATGAAGGCGGACTGTGAGTCACTGACAATCATCTGAACTGCTGCTTGCATCCTGTTGGTTAAGATCTTGGTAATACATTTGTAAAGAACATTGCAACAAGCAATTGGCCTGTAGTCATTGAAGTAGGATGCATTAGTGACTTTAGGAATTAAAGCTATGTTTGTGGCATTTACCTCGCCCAGTGGCTGAGAGCTGCGGAAGAAATTCAGCACGGCCTTAACAAAGTCATCCCCAATGATGCGCCAGGTGGCCTTGAAGAACAGTGAGGTGAACCCATCAGGACCAGGAGCCTTGTTGGAGTCTATATTGGACAGAGTCTCAGTAATTTCATTCCTAGTAATGTGCTCGATCAGCGCGGCCCCCATTTCCTATGTCACCATGTTATCAAATTGCATGCTGTCAATGAGCCCAGGATTGTGGGCACTGTCTGACTCACCTGCAAATACAGTTGTGAAATGTTGAATGCATTCAGATGCAATATCATCAGGATCCTCCAGTTTCTGATCATGCCTGTTATATATGCTCATGATTTTGTTTTGTGTCCGCCGCTCCCTTACTAGGCCATGGAAGTATGCATTGTTTTGGTCCCCCAATTCAAAGAACTTCGATCTGGACTTTTGTTTCAGCTCGGACTCCTCACTTCTGACAGCGTGTGCAAATTCCTTGACAGAAGTCCTTTCTTCCTGGATCAAATGATCAAAGGCAGGAAAGCCTTGTATGGCTTGCTGAGCATGTAACATCCTAGCTCTTGCTTGGTCTACAGCCGAGCTCGCCTTATAGAAGTCTGCTTTGTGCCATCTAGTTAAGGCTTGTTTAACTATTTTGAGCTTTTTAATGAATCTGTACATATGGTTGCCAGTGACTCTGATGAGCCAAGCTTCCTCCACTGTCTTATGAAAGTCATGCTCGTGCACCCAATAGTTAAAAAATTTGAACGGGATAGGCCCCCTATTAGTGTAGTTATATAATGAGAGCACCATTGGGGCATGATCTGAGATACCTGAGTTTAGGAACTCCGCTTCAGCATCTGGGTTTCCCTGAATCCAGACGTCGTTGATCAGAACTCTATCTATTTTGGATGAGACACAGTCTGCTCCATATTGATTGTTGCTCCAGGTGAAGAAATTGCCTCTGTAGCAACAGTCATATAACCTGGCTTGTGTGACGCAGTTCAAGAAATCATGAGCACCTCCTTGCTAAGTTCCTGCTCGACCCATTCGTTCATTGGTATGCAAAATGGCATTGAAATCTCCTAGCATTGCCCACGGGAGTGTGACTGTGCTTGAGATTTGTAGTAACTCATGCCATAACTGCTGCCTGACCGTATATTGATTACTACCATACACAAATGAGAGGACACATTCATGTCCAGTATTCCATTTTGCTTGTACTGTGATTGCCTGGTCAGTGCTGGAAAATGGAGTGATAGATACCATTCCTGGGTTCCAACCAACCCATGCTCGGCCCCCTTGAGTAATGTGTCCATTATCAATCCAGAGCCAGTCCCGCAAAAGGTCATGCTGTATTGTGCTCTTCTTTTCCTCTTTTTGACTAAGCCTAGTACCTGTACCTTCTCTTTTTAACTAGTTCACGCACTTCTTGTTGCTTAACTATATCGTTAAGCCCTGGGATGTTCCAACAGGCTATTTTAATCATGACTAACAGGATGATCTAGGAGTTGCTCGACTCCTGTGGTGCTAGTGTTGAGAGCATGAGTTGTCTGCATTACATCTCCAGTAATCCCGCGAAGGGTCTGATGCAAGGAGTTCATAGTGTCAGCCAGAGTGGGTGGTTCAGTCTCCTGCGCTAGATATTCAAATGCATTAGAAGTGGCGATAGGGCCACTGACTTGGGTTGGGACAGGAACAGGTGTTGAGCTGCTTGACTGTTGAGGATCATCCCATAGTGCTAGTTGCAGGTTGGCATGTATTGGGCTTTGTGATTGTAGAGGTTCCTTCGCTTTGGTGCATGGCATATTGATTGGGTGCTAGGTGCCCCACTAGTGTCCGGCTGTAGTTCTCGAGTAGTACCCTCAGTGTGCAATGCTTGTTGTTTTTCCTTTGGTTCTCTGATGGCTCTCTTCCCATGTACTACAGTCCAGCCGTCCTCATTGGCTTGTTGAGGTTGTTGTTGTTTCCTGCTCACTGGCTTCCAGACCTTATGCGTAGTAGTTTTGATTGGGGGTTGTTTCATGCATTGCTGCTTGGAGTGGCCAAAGACAGCACAAGAGTTGCATTTGGGTGGAACCCAAGCATACTCGATGTCCACTATCCTCGTACTCGAGTCATTGATCACCGCAGGGACGTCTCTTGGTAATTGGGTGTGGACATTTATTTCAACACAAACCCTGGCATAGGCTTTCCTGGTTCCTTTTTCGGTTGCCTTATCTAGCATGATAGGCACCCCAATGACGTTCGCAATCCGTTGTATTCCTTTAGGATTCCATAGGAATAAAGGAATACGCTTGAGTGTAACCCAGATGGGAATCGAGGTGAGTGCTTCTGCTTCCTCGTCCATGGTAGGAGTCCACGGACGAATTATGAATAGCCTACTGGCTATGTGCAAGGATCTCATCTCTAAGGCCTTGGTCCTATCGCCTTCATCCGAGAACTTGAAAACAAAGTTCTTGTCTCCATGCAGGCTCATCTCAAAATTACTGGTTCCCCAGGTTCTGATTAATGTGGCTTTGACAAAACTGTAACGTAGCTTTTTCCCAACAAAGCGACCGATTATGAGCTTCTCGCATTCAGTGATTCTTTGAGCGAACTCTGAGGTGTGAACTGTAACAACCTTCTTGCCGTTCACAATCGTAGGTGGTTCATAGTGTAACTTGGTCGTTCCAGCATATCGTCCTGGTCTTAGTTTTGAAGCCCAGGATGCTAGGTTGCTTCCTGGATTGGATGCTACATTGCTTCCTGGATTGGATGCTAGGTTGCTTCCTGGACTGCTGCCTGGATTGCTCAAACTTCCTAGGTTGCTTGCTGGCTTTTGAATGGATGTTGTTGCATAGTTAGATCCCGTTCTTCGTCTCTGTGATCTAGACCTAGGCGTGGGTTCTGAAACAGCCGCAATGCAAGCGCTGCTTGGGCTTGAGTCAGAGTGCTTAGATGTCGCTGCAGCAAAAATTTTGCGCCGCTTTCGTCTTCCGTTCTAGCAACAGTGGTCGATGTATTTCCCCTTTCAAGAGTTGGAGATCCTCCACAAGGGGGAATGGAGGAGTCCCATGTATCATGCCCCTTGGTCATTGTCATGGATCAAACATCATCAGCAGGGAGCAACGTGTTGATGAACAAACCCTAATTGAATATTGAAGTGTTACCCAAAGGTATGGTACCGTTGGTTCACTAAGATCCAATAGTGATGATCAATGTTGGATAGAAGCAAAGTCTGTAGAATTCATGTTCTCCATTACCTCTGTCCCTCTTTTTTCCTCTCCATTTTTTTCTTTTGAACAAACACACGCTAATATCAAGATCTCTCGTACAACAGATATGGATCACATAATTCAATTTGGGCAAGGTTCACAATTTAAATTCCATGATGTAAACAACATTGGGCCATGTTTTCAGGAGAAACACTGACTCTAATATATTTGCTTTCAGATCCCCACATTAGCAGCTATATGGATTTGGCCCCCAAGTTTCCAAATGCCAGACTAGCTGTCAGATTTCCTAAAGGCAATCTAAGTTGCAGAAATAAATTCTACACAGAAAGTAGTATCATTACTAAATCGAACTTACATCTTGAAAGGCATTTTGGATCTCAGCATTAGCACGCCATACTTCATATCCAACAGTTTCATTTCCACTGTCTGTATCAACATGTCTTGTTGCATGATCACTCTGAAAAATACAATATCTATAATCAAATATAATCAACTCATTACTCATCCATGCATAGTTGTAAGTGGACTGCTGCTAAAAAAAATAACTAGGAAAATGAAGCAACACCATCATGTGTTTGGAAACAGTTTTAATTGTTTTCTCCTCTCCTCCAGAGAAATAACATGTGGAGAACCTGTCATCCCAATTGCCACGATGTCTAGCTGACTAAAGTAAAGAGACAACAAACTTGAGTTTTTTCACCATAGAGAATGATACCTGATAATCATTAAAAGGAACGATTAGTTTGTACAGTTATAGACTTACATTGGAACCATCCATGGTGTCAGAAACTGGGTGGCGATTAGACCATCTTTGCGAAGTGCATATTTGATTTGATTCTTCTGAATCACTAGAAACTACACTACCCTTCTTCTGCTTATTGGCGTTTATGAATTTACTTAAGGTGGTTGAAGATAGACTAGGTTTGTAGTAATCTTAACTCTGTAAAACCAACAAATTGAGTTTAGTGGCATGAATATGATAAAGCGAGGGGTAAGATAAAAAATTGACTCGACTTCAATATAGCCATATAGAATTTCAAAAAAGTTGGTGTTTCTTATCTCTATATACATCATTCTCATTAAAAATCATCTGTTTTTCAAATTCTAACATATCAAAATGTAGGCTTCATGGTGAATGGTAAAATCAAATTGAACTGTCAATATTTTTGAGCTTATTAATAGAACAAATTAAACTTTACTAGGTAGAACTGATTTTATCTTGTGTGGAAATTATCCCCATAATTACATAACAATCAAGGTGTGATACTGATACCCCATCTAAACATTATTAACAAGATACTCAAGGCAGTTAGTTGGGCAAGATGAGAATTTGAATAAAATAAGAAAATGAATGAAGTGTCGATTCTTTTACAAGACATATGAAGATAAAGAAACACAAAACCTGAGAGGTTTGATATTGCATGGGTGAGGCTGGTTGTGGATTTCGTCCCCCCATGTCTAGCCTTAAAAGACTTGTGCCAATTTCATCTTGACTAGCATCACAACTTGTGACTCCCAACACACATCCGTCCGCTAACAACTTTTTGAACCCAATTGCATTATCTTCTTCTTCTGTTCTGGAAGTTTCAATACATTCAGTTTCTTCTGCAGTGGGGGAGAAGAGGGGATTGCCCCATTTATTCAAGTAGTTGTCCTCTATGTCTATACTTGTCTTGGAAAAACGAGCAGTACAAGTGTTGGAAGAAGAAGCAATTCCGGAATTGGGTAGTCTTCTAGAATTGGATTTGGGAGCCGAAACCACCACCATATTCAGATTGAATTAAGTGAGGGAGAAGAAAACCCAAATTTTCAAAACTACAAAAACTAAGTAGTCCGAACCGAATAGAGGCAGGCAGCTGCGACCTGCGAGCGACTATGAAGAGGTGGAGGTGGGACCCGTTGCCTTTGAAATCCATCACACAACAAATGAAATCAAATCAAATAACATTTTTCCAATAAAAATAAATAAATTAAAAGTTTTTGGTGTTGTTTAGTTATTATGTATGCATATTAAATTATCCTTTTAACTAAGATTTGTTTGAACAAGTTTTGAGGCGGTATTAGAAAAAGAAAATGCCCATTATTTCATGTGTGTGTCAAAAGCAGATCGATCCTATGCTATGAATGGCAAATACTAAGCCTCGTATTTCGTATTAGGCAAACCCAAACAATTTCCCTAAATTATTGACTTGGTAATGCATGCAAGCAACCTTTTGTTAGATAAATTCACCAAGTCAAAGCTGTTATTCAAATATTATATTAACATTATTATCTGATGGAAGTTTAAATGGCGTTATCATGTTTAATGGCGTTTGCGGCACGACTATTGAAGGCTAACCCCAAAGGCTGAAGCTTCTTGTTAGAGATCTTCTAGGAATGTGTATTGGGGAGTTTTTTTTTTTTTTTTTTTTTTTGGAAAAATCTGACTAGGCCGTTTCTCAATAGGCGAGGCCTCCAATCATTTAAAAAATGTATATTGTGGATATTTTAAAAATGGGGAATTCTAAATGTCGAGGAAACGAGCGAGGAGAGGGACGTGGCGGGGCGGGAGCCGTCCACCCCGCTCGAAATGCCCATACAAAAAATTGTGGCACGCATCCCGAGTGGGGTGGGCGGCTCCCACCCTGCCACGTCCCTCTCCTCGCCCGTTTCCTCGCTCTCTAGCCTCACTCTTTGAAAAATGCCCCTGATCCTAGCCCATCCCAAACCCAACCCCAACCCCAGTCAGATTTTGAAACTCTCCTCCATTCTCACCTTGGCTCTTGTTTAAGCATCCCCAATTTTTTTTTCCATCCATAATTAATTTTTGGTTTAATTGCTATTTTCCCCCATAATAAATAACTCATTAGGAAGGTGCCTCATAATCATTATATATATATTTCACTATACCTCTAAGACTAGTGGTCAAATTGTCTTAGCTAGGGGTGGGCACGATCCTGATCGATTCCAAAATTTAATGAACCTAACTCGAATCATTTAAATTTAATGGATCCAATCCGAATTCCCTCATTTTGAACATTGAGACCGAACCTAACTTTAACCGTTTGAAACAGTTCGATTCCAAAGGACATTAGGATAATTCTACCTTGTTATTTTCAAATCTTGTTAGGGAGATGTAAATATCATTGTTGACCATCATTGATATTAACATGTTTGTATCATGTATGATATTTCAACTTGGATTTTATCAGTTGATATCATTGTTGACAGTCATTGATATTACATGTTTGTATGCTTAACATGTTAATTCCACACTAGGTCTCTCTGCAGTAACATAAAGGATTACCTAAACAACTTGGATTTTATCAGTTGATATCATTGTTGATAGTCATTGATATTACATGTTTGTATGCTTAATATGTTAATTCCACACTTGGTCTCTCTGCAGTGACATAAAGGATTACCTAAACAACTTGGATTTTATCAGTTGCTTGTAACAAAACAACATGGCTTTGGACATCAAGCATTCTTAGCAAGTCTCATACAAGAACCTTGAATCGAACTTGCCTTACACTAGGAAACACCAACTTTCAGCTTTCTACCTCAGCCATTTCCCACTTAAGAATGCAAATTTGTCTGAAAGAATCACAAACAATGGTTTAATCCCAAACCACTTAACAAATTACATCATTTGAATGAATACCAACGTGCTACAATTATGACTAATATCAATTAAATGTTAATAAGGATCATCTTATTCATGCATTTTATATTAAAATATTAACACCTACTACAACCCCCTACACATTCTTCACCTACATTTACCCTTCTTACATTTCAACCAAAGACCTCTAAAAAAACACAATTCTGAACCACCACATAATAAACTTAACCATATAACCCCACTTCATGAAATTTCACCACCTATTGATCTTCCACCATCTTTACTAAATCACTTTCATGGATGAACAACTAACCTCCTTGAACAAAAATTGCATTAATACTTCCTCTTGGTCTTGAAACAAAGATGCAGAAAACAGAACCTCCAAGCACTCTCCACATCCAAAGCCTGGACCATCCCCCCACAGTATGGACATGCACCTGGTGCTATTTGGCTCCCCAACACCCTCTCCTCATCACACATAAACACCAACACACATATTCTCTAATCCTTCTAAGTTGATTTGGGTGATTGGGTATCTCTAATTTCTTCAAAAAAGACCAAATTATCTCATTCTCTGATGATTTCAGGCCTTTTGGAGCTCTGGGGTTGCTTCAAATTGACAAAATATGAGATTTTGAAGATGTTTTTTTTCAAACAAGAGAGAAATTTTGGATCGAAGATAACACTTTAGGGAGGTTTTGTTCTTGGAGGCTATTTATCAAGACAATTTTGGACCGAAGATGACACTTAGTAAGTAGGTAAAATGAAAGAGGAAAAGTGAAAGATCAAAACTGAAAAGCCCACCTTTGCGAAGTTGGATAAGTGGAGAGGTAGATCCAAAGAGATCCAGATGAAAGATAGACGATTCAAATGAACTCATTCGTCAGAGAAAGAGAGGGGTTGAAAGAAGAATAAGAGTTGATACAGAGAGAGGGAGAGGAAGGACGCAAACTGTATCTCTGATTGGTTTCCTTCTTCACTGGACGATTGGTTGGTCTCCACCTCTAGGTTGTGGCTGCAGAAGGAATAAAATGAAGTTAGGGTTGAAGAAAATGAAGTAATAAAAAATTAAAAATAATAAATCTTTTTAATCAAACGATTCGGAACCAGGCTGTTTGAGTTCATACTTTTGGAACCGGACTCGATTCATTCTATTATGGATCCGGACCATTTCTTAATTTACATTTTAAATAACCGAACCATTTGGCTCCAAACGGTCCGATTTGAATCTGCGATTCCTTGACCCGTTTGCCCACCCTTAGTCTTAGCTGTCTATTTTCAAAATAGATGAACAAAATACCGTTAACAAGTCAAAGATTGAGATTGAATGTTTTGTTTCTCGAACATCGCATCTTAAAAAAAATTTGAATGATCCAATTGTAATGATAAACTTACCTCGAGGAAATTCTACCAAAAAAATCTTCTTCCCCTACCCATCCTCCTTTTTATCCTCTCTGGTTCGCAGCCTCAAACCCCTTTCAGTTATGAAAGCTATGTCTAAGCTTCAATTCATGCAAGTTCAACTTTAATTCACTCCTCTAAGCTCTTCCGAGGCTAACTTTTAGGTTTGGTTTCCAAAGCACCTTTATTTTCTTTGTTACAGTCATTTTTTCATCGCATGTTAAGTTCCCTCCTCCTTCTTCTAGTTGACAATGGTAAAGGATTATAGAAACAATGAAATTGTTTAAACTCTGATAGGAAGAGGAAGGATTGGGTGGGGGCTATAAACCAGAGAGGGGGAGAAGATGAGGAAGGAGGAAGAAGGGCGTGGGGATTGCAAAACAAAGAGATAGGGGAGGGAGGAGGGGTGGTGGTGATTTATAGAAAAATGAAGGGGGAGGAGGAGGAAAATGGGGCACGGGGAAGAAGGCGATTTTTAATAATTGTTGAATTTTTCTCAAGATATGTTTATAATTTTAGTTGGACCATTTGATTTTTTAGATGAGATGTTCGAGATACAAAACATTCAATCTCAGCATTTGATTTGTATGTATTTTGGTCATCTATTTTGAAAATAGACGGTCAAGACAAGTTGAGCGCTACTAATCTTATGGAAATAGTGATGAATTATTATGGGGACACTTTCAATTAGCTATTTATTACAGAGGGGAAGAACAATTAACCCTTATTTTTTGCTAATTCAATTGTAATAATAAATCGAAAATACTAGAAAAACAGGTTTTTGCAACAAACATGGGTGTGATATTGAAAAAATGATGAAATCTCGAAATTTTAAAACACTCTCGTGTGATGATGCCATGCAGAACCTGATTCCCCAGCCTCATAATAAATTTGTTTTTGGGTTTTATGTTTCTAATGAGGGATTCACATCAAAACCATTAAACCGCTTTAGTTATTTCTGTTGAACGGTTGAGATAAACTCCACAATATTCCCTTGATTATATCTCCACTCCACCAACTACTATATCCCTTTCTCACTCCTAAAGTTTCTGGAAGCCACCCATCTAAACCCAGCCCAACAAACACTTCTTCTTCTTCGACATCTCCTCTCTTTCCTTTTTCTCTCCCTAAAATCCCAAGTTCGCATATGCTTCTTCTGTTAATCCAAATCAGAACAGGTACTTTTTAGGTTTTTTCATTACTTTGGGATAACCCCTTGAAGGCTTTCAGAACTTTTCTTTGTAGAAATCATTACTTATTGTATTTGCTTCACAAGGAGAACAGAAACAATAGAAAATTTATTTATTTATTTATTTGAGATCTATAATACACTTTTGCTGCAAAAGGAAGGCTTTTTTTAAGTTTTGGGTGTCTTCAATTTATGGCGTTTGAAGTTCATGGTGAAAAAGTGGTTGATTCGACCACTTCTGTAGATCTTAGTCTTGCTGTTGTCAAATTCGATTCTGAGGAAAAACCCCAGAAGAGATCTGTTGTAGTGGTGGAGAACATAGATAGTTCAAATTTATTGTCAATGAAGGAAGCTTTAGTGTGGAATTGTGGGCAGAGGACACTAACTGACCTGCCCCCGGCATTGGTGTCCGAGATTCTCCATTACCTTGATGCGAAGGAGCTCGGGATTGTTTCCTGTGTTTCGACACTTCTTCATAAGGTTGCATCTGATCACCAGGGTTGGAAGAACTTTTATTGTGAGAGATGGGGTTCCCCTTTAGGTTTAGATCAATTAGAATTGGAGGGTGGTTGTGTCACGGAAGAGAAGTCGTGGAAAGACCTCTTTGTGGAGAGGGAATTCAGAAGTAGGACTTTCATGGGGAGGTACAGTATTGATGTTCTGTATGGTCATACTGAAGCGGTTCGCTCGGTATTTCTGCTGGCTGCTGCAAAGGTTATACTTACAGCTGGTTATGATTCTGTTATTCGGATGTGGAATATGGAAGATGGTTTGTCAATTGCATCGTCAAGACCCTTGGGGTGCACCATTCGAGCCGTGGCTGCAGATGTTAAACTTTTGGTGGTTGGGGGCAGTGATGGCTTTCTCCATTGTTGGAAGGCATTTGAAGGGCTATCTTATTTGTTTGACATTAAGGGTTCTCAAAATCAGAATTCTGAATTCCGCCTTTGGGAACATCAAGGACCTGTAACCTGTATTGCCTTGGATTCGTCTTCGATTTACAGCGGTTCTTGGGACATGACAATACGAATATGGGACCGTTCTCTCCTCAAGTGTGTGAAGGTTCTGAAACATGAGGATTGGGTCTGGAGCCTTGCTCCTCGTGGAGCTACTGTTGTTAGCAGCGCTGGTGGTGATGTGTATATGTGGGATGTCGAAAGTGGAAGTCTGCTAACTGCGATTCAAAACGTTCATAATGGGAACACTTGTTCTTTGTCACGTAGTCAAACCGGAGATTTACTTTTCACTGGTGGAGAAGACGGGAAGGTTCATATGTTTGATATTACAGACAGTTGCGCTGGTGACTACAAGGTTTTGCATGTAGCAACTTGGATTCCGCACACAGGTGCTGTCAGCTCTCTTGCATTTGAGTTTCCTTGGCTTGTTTCAGCCTCTGTTGATGGGAAGATTTCATTGATTGATGTTAGAAAGCTTCTGAAATCAAGAAGACGCTCTTTGTTAAAAAGCGTTAGTCGAAGAGGAGTTCATTTAACATCACCAAGCATGGAGGCTCCACAGAGGATGCTACATGGATTTGGATGTAATTTGTTTTCAGTGAATATTGGTGCTGATCGAATTATATGCGGTGGTGATGAAGGTGTTGTTAGGGTTTGGAACTTTTCACAAGCTTTGGAGATTGAAAGAAGGGTTCGGGCCTTAAGAGGCATAAGACTGGAGAATCGGATGAGACGGCGCAGAGTTCAGATAGAGATGAACACCAAGGGAAACCGTGGTGATCAATGTTCAATTGCAGCTAAGAAGAATCAGATCAATGGTGATAGGAGTGGTGTCTGGCATGGTAGGCGCACTGTGACTGGAAAGCTAAAGACGTAGAGTCAATTCCTGCCAGTGATGTTTGCATGTGTTAGTGATTCTGTAGCATGATGACATTTTCATGGTATGATCAAGTACAGTAAATCCTATACTTGTTTCAGAAAAAAGCTTTGTTTTATAGGTTATGGTTTCTTTTTGTCCTTTTTTTCAGTCTTTCTCTTTTCTTCTGCAATCTTAAGTTCTTAATGGTAATCCCTAGAGTATCACTATCTTGGTTGACCTTAAATATAGTCTGATACTTAAAGATTCTGTTAGATTGAAAAGCAAGCTGAAATGCATTTTGATGCATCTGATTATATAATATTAAAAAAAAAGAATAATTATCAAATTGCATGATTTGAGCTTGAATTGATTTTTACTTCCAGTTAGAAAATTTTAATTGTCGGTAGATACAATCCTTGAAATGTATTATAGCTCTAGAATTATACACCTTAAATAATTCAACAAACACTGTAGATTGAATGGTGGTTGATGAAGGATTCATTAATTTTAAGAATTAACATAGGAGGCTGTGAGAAGTCGTTGCAAGAACATATATCGTGAGAGAGAAAAAGTTAGCATAGATATCTTTTGCTTAAATCACTGTCCTCATACTCCTTGGGAACTAAAGTCTTTATCAGAATGTTTTTGCTTTGCACTCTAGGCAATTGGCAGTTGTTGACACCTGCACCTTCCGTTGCAATAATGATGAATCTCAGCATGATGGCATAAGTTGTGCAATGAAACAAAAGAGGTTCTGGTTGCTTTGCCAGTAGTCCTGTAAAATCTAAGGGCAGAGTAAAATGTGGTGTTCACTTGTTTTGTATCTACAAATGTGCATCGTATGAAGCTTTGGCTATACATATTTTACTGGTTTGCCGAGGTTGATTCAAGTCATTCACTTATTCTGTGTCTGTAAATGTGTCGCGTGATGCTTTGGTTATACATATTACCGGTTTGCTGATGACTGTTCTGTTGCATTTTCATGGTTTTTTCTATAGACGCTCAAAGCTATGTTATGCATATAGCTGGTTCGATGATTTGTGGAGACCAAGTTCAAGATTCTTAAGCAAATCACGTATAATTAGTAGGGGGTGTGCTTAGTCACCACTATGCTAATGAGCTATCGGTTGACTAAGCATTTCAACTAGGATGAGAAATATGCGAACTTGACTTTTACATCTCTTCGGCACTTAGCTGGAGCAGTTATTGCGATAGAAGCATGAACCAGTAATTCTACCAAAGACCACTAGGATTCTAATCCCATGTGTACAAATAATTTTAATTGGCTAAGAGGCTTTTGTTGCAGTACTCTTGTTCCCCTGCATTTGAGTAGTTTGTTAGATGTTATTTCAAAAATTCTACGCAGCCCGTCCTCACAGCCCGTTCCATGGGACGGACCCTCCCAGGCACGTGCCTTTGGGAGGGCGTCTCGCACGTGCTCGACCGAATGTTCAAAAAAAAAAAAAAAAAAAAAAAAAGCGGGAAATCTGATTTTGGGGGAAACCAAAAAGAGGGAGACTGTGTTTGACAAGCAGTCTTTGATCCAAAACAATTTTGGTGAAGTATGGGGTGTCCAAAACGAGATGAAGAAGCTTTCTAAACTCACTGACGAGGAGATTCGAGATTGGCTCAGGGAGTTGAAAGATGTTGCTTATGCCGCTGAAGATGTTTTGGAGGAGTGGGAATTTCAAGATCAGCAACTAGCCCATGGCGAAGACGAAACCAGTAGTGAAGAAGGACTTGGAGTTCTACACCATCCACGAAACCAGCAAGACCGTGAAAGGTAACGTTTATTTGAGTTTTTTTTTAGTTTCTTAATTTTGCATGTTGTTTGTTTGATGAAATGACAGAGTGATGATTTTTTTTGAATAATTTGTGAAATTTGGTGGTTTTGAAGTTAGTATGAGTTTATTTGTTCTTTTATTTGCATTTGTACTTTGATATGTCCAAGCGATATGAGAAAAGATGGATAACCCAGCTTCATGCACGCACCTGAACTCTGTTAGCCAGCTGATACATTAGAGTGTAAAGAGTGATGGAGAGGAGTCATGAAGTAGTACAAGCAATGGGAAGGTTGCGCGAGGCAGCCATGAGAGGGAATGTAGATTCCCTACGTGAGTTACTTGAAGAGGATCCACTCCTTCTCGACCGAATCATAGTTGATGATTGTAATTTGGAGACTCCATTGCACATAGCAGCCATGCGTGGACATGTTGATTTTGCTAGAGAAATTCTCAATCAAAATAAAGAATTTGCTTTGGAACAAGATGGCAATGGTCGTTCCCCACTTCACTTGGCATCAGCCAAAGGGAATGTCGAAATGGTGAAGTTGTTTCTACTAGAAATAGAATCAGCGCGTACATACAAATTAAGAGATGCACTAGGCAGAACTCCTCTTCATGTAGCAGCCATGAAAGGCCGAGATGATGTACTTATGGAGCTACTTGGCACTCATCATGAGTGTACTTCTATTCTTACTTATCATAAGGAGACAATGCTACACCTTGCGACGAAGCATGGCCATTTGGATACTTTGAAACAACTACTGCATCCTGATAACCACCACCATGTTGTTGAGCTTTTGAACTCGAAAGACATTGATGGTAACACAATCCTTCATGTAGCTGTGCTCAACAAGCAGACTGAGGTAACATTTATTTATTTTTAAGAATAAGTACCAATTTATTTATTGTGTTCATAAAGGCTCTGAAGTATTATGTATTCAGATAATAAAGTATTTCGTTGGAGGAGAAATAGAAGGAGTGGACATAAATGTGCGGAACAACCATGGTTGCACCCCCCCCATGGGTGTGTTGTTGCAGAATATATCTGATTGGAAGGACGTTGAAATCAATGAGTTTGTCCATCGAGCCCAAAATGATGTTAATGGACCTACAAATTCAACCATTAGAAGTTCTACAGAGAAGAAGGATCGTCAAATGGCTGATGAAGTTGATTGGCTGAAAAACATCCAAAATGGATTGTTGGTTACAGCGTCACTTATAGTCACTGTGACTTTCCAAGCTTCATTAACTCCAGTGGGGGGATTTTGGGCAGAAAAAACTGAAGGGCACCTCGCTGGTAGGTCAATATTTGCTTATGAGGAACCATCGGCCTACACCATATACTGCTATGCTAACGCTACAGCATTCATATCCTCCAACATTCTGATTTTGTTGCTCATTAGTGTATCCAATGCAGGGAGAAAATGGTTTATGTGGCTTGTGATGAGTATCATGTGGATTGCTGTCTTCTCATTGGGTGTGACATACTATGTTGCAATAATTTTCCCATCGGGTAAAATCGATATACCCCTAGATGTATCCATCTTTTTAGGGTTTCTGGCCTTCGTGACCCTAGTTATCTTGATCAATATATGCTTGGTTCCGAAGCGTTTAAGGCGTCATAGGCGTGCAACGACTACAAGTTCTAATGTGTGAGATAGGAACATGAAAATGAAGAAAGAAGAATAATGTTATGACCTCGTATTTATATTATGCGTGTGATGGTAATAATTTATAAGGTCTGTGCAATATGGTGTATGATGAAGAGTTATGCTTGTATGGGAGAGGCTGATTTGGTCTCCCATACCTTTATCAATATAAGTCGTGAGTACACGCGATGCATGCATATAATTATTTGTTTAATATTATTTATTTTTTAAGATTTATTAATAGTATTTGCTGGTTTCCACTTCAATGTTTTTTACTGGTTTTTCTGATTGATTAGACTCTATTCATTAACATAGATTAGATTAGAATCTCGTATCTGTCACTCTGATGTTGTTTATTACCATAAACATACACTGGGTTGAATTGAATGAGAGTTATTTGCATGTTTTTCTTAATTACTGACATGAAATACAGCTCACAGTATCTCTTCAACATTATTTGGAAAATATGATATCATTTGGTACTTGAGATCATCAAAACTTAATCAAACTATAGCCCATATTTTGGAAACAAAGAGCTCTGTTTTACTACTTTGTTGAAGCTGAAATTGATCCAGCTTCAAAGCCTTTGGTGCTTTGGTTGAATGGAGGTTTGGAACTTTCTCTATTGTTGATTCTGTGTTTCTGAAAGAATTGAAAAGATAAAAAGGTTGTTTAATAGTGAGTAAGAAGAAGAAAAAAAAAGCTTCAGAAGAAGAAAAGATATTTTCTTTTTATCTTTTCTTTTTCTTTCTTTCTATCTATCTATCTTTCTATCTTGTTTGCTTTTTCTGATTATGAATGGTGTTGGTTTTCTTCTTTCTTCTTATTAGGTCCTGGTTGTTCTTCTCTTGGAGTTGGAGCATTCTCTGAAAATGGGCCTTTTAGACCAAGTGGAAATGTTTTAGTCAGGAACGAGTATAGTTGGAATAGAGGTACCCTTTGAAAAAGCTACTCTTTAATCTTTCCTTCTTTGCATCAATGGGTGTCAAAAAGAACAATCAAAAGACTGATTTTTATACTCTCCTTTGCAGTAGCAAACATGTTATACTTGGAGACACCAGTTGGAGTTGGCTTCTCTTACTCAATTGATACCTCTTCATATGTGGCTGTAGGTGACAAGATAACCTCCTTGATACTAAACACACTTGAGCATTCAAGTTAAGTAGTTCTACTTTATATCCGCCAGTTTTTTTTTATTAAGATTTCTCCTTTTCATAGGTGAACAAAAACGATGGTTCGAAGGAAGATGAAAAGGATGGGAAACACAAGCAAACTCTGCAATCACAGAGCATTGAAGTAACTAAAGACGGAGATGCATCGCCTCGAACCATGTCATCCTCTGAGCGGCAATAGCTACAAATAAGAGCTTTCAATCTGTCAGAGGAATTGTTCCTACAAATAAAGTATTCTCCAAGAGGAGATAGCTTAGCTTCTAATGTGTTATAGTACTATTGTCTTGTAAATCTGAAACCAAAATATTTCTGTTGACTGCCGCTTTAATATAAATAAATATATATATATATATGTTCAATGCAAAAGCTCTGGAAATTCATGCAATTCGATATGAATTTTTCAAACGACGAAATTATTTGCAACACTAAAACCAATCACAAGCCCATTGAAATTTATGCTCCCAGGAAATAGGATAATTACAATATTAGAGAGAACAGAGAAGGGAAAGCTTCAGCTTTCAGAAGAATACAATTTCTCAAGGGAGCCAATCCCTATGGTAACTAGTAGTTAATACATTTCAACTATTGAAAACTATCTAAATTATGAACAATGTGAGCATAAAATCGAAAACAGAAGCAAAAATATTTCAAATTCAAAGCAAGGAAACATAATGAAAATGTTGCTTGAGAAGCTGGGTTCATCATTTATATCAAATATTCAGAAACAACCAAAAACAATTTCGTACTTAGACACTTGGTACATGGTTTTGCTGTAAAATACAAAGCATTCTTGAAACATTTACTGTTTTTCTTCTCTGCAACAAGCTTCAGCAATGACCTCTATAACTTACACATATTTACAGCATAATGCCTTGTTTGACATCTAACACCTAACAACAACAAATCAAGGTCGAAACTGATGCTGATAGACCATATCATCCTCACCTTCTGATAGATTTAACTGACTACAGGTTGTCTTACTTTCAGCTTGGACACTTGAGATTGGGCTTTCTGCTGCAATTGATGCTGAGCTAATGCTCTCTCCTCTTGAACTGCAAGAACTTCAAATGAACATGCTTGTTTGAACTTCAATGGATGTACCAACAGACTACTAGGATTTCCTACTCCTTGGACAACCTCCTTTGCATCTGTTTGTTTGGTACCTATATTTCGCTGCCTGACCTGAAATTGAAAAACCAAATGGCGAAACAAATAAGAACACCATTCAAACGACAAAAACATAAATAA
Organism: Berberis thunbergii; assembly: GCA_003290165.1. Taxonomy (NCBI): domain Eukaryota; kingdom Viridiplantae; phylum Streptophyta; class Magnoliopsida; order Ranunculales; family Berberidaceae; genus Berberis; species Berberis thunbergii. The sequence goes on from QNQO01006223.1 coordinate 139,869, forward strand.
AAGGTGAATTTTCTTCTCTTACGATATTTTGATAGAGTGACTTACCATAAAGCCTGGGAAGGTAGACTGGATAACAATTGCTGCATTCTCTTCAATGGATGATAAAGCTTTTTCTTCATTTATTTGCTCTTCAATTGCTGCATTCTTAATAAAAAAAAACTGGCGGATATAAAGTAGAACTACTTAACTTGAATGCTCAAGTGTGTTTAGTATCAAGGAGGCTATCTTGTCACCTACAGCCACATATGAAGAGGTATCAATTGAGTAAGAGAAGCCAACTCCAACTGGTGTCTCCAAGTATAACATGTTTGCTACTGCAAAGGAGAGTATAAAAAATCAGTCTTTTGATTGTTCTTTTGACACCCATTGATGCAAAGAAGGAAAGATTAAAGAGTAGCTTTTTCAAAGGGTACCTCTATTCCAACTATACTCATTCCTGACTAAAACATTTCCACTTGGTCTAAAAGGCCCATTTTCAGAAAATGCTCCAACTCCAAGAGAAGAGCAACCAGGACCTAATAAGAAGAAAGAAGAAAACCAAACACCATTCATAATCAGAAAAAGCAAACAATAGAGAAAGTTCCAAACCTCCATTCAACCAAAGCACCAAAGGCTTTGAAGCTGGATCAATTTCAGCTTCAACAAAGTAGTAAAACAGAGCTCTTTGTTTCCTCTCATCTACAGTGACATAGCTTGAGAATTGATGGAAGCTCACTGGGGGTTGCCCAGGCAGCCCAGTAATTCTATCTCTTAGAGGAAAAGAATACACCTGCAAACCCATGAAAAGGCCTAGTTGAGCCAAAATCAAAGCCATTGCCATGATTTTCCATGTTAGAGAATCCATCATTCATGAAAGACAGAAAGATGGTTTGAGCTGAAAAATCCCAGAGAGAGTGAGATGCAATGCAACTATAAAGTGTGGCTCAGTGGGGAGGCATTAAATAAACTTCTAGTCTTGGGCTTTCTTTAATATATTGTATCAACTTTATCTGTGCTACATAGGCTACAAAATAAATTTGAAAAAGATAGTGTGGGGCACTCAATGGATTTCTAAGCTGAATCAGCATATTCAAAGAGAAAATTTGGAATTTCAATACCTCAACACACAAAGCTATATAGATCTGTTGCTCGTGTTTAAATTATTGCTGTCACAAAATAATATACCCAAAATCAGCCATTTGACAATCCTTCTTCTCTGTAGAACTTCTAATGGTTGAATTTGTAGGTCCATTAACATCATTTTGGGCTCGATGGACAAACTCATTGATTTCAACGTCCTTCCAATCAGATATATTCTGCAACAACACACCCATGGGGGGGTGCAACCATGGTTGTTCCGCACATTTATGTCCACTCCTTCTATTTCTCCTCCAACGAAATACTTTATTATCTGAATACATAATACTTCAGAGCCTTTATGAACACAATAAATAAATTGGTACTTATTCTTAAAAATAAATAAATGTTACCTCAGTCTGCTTGTTGAGCACAGCTACATGAAGGATTGTGTTACCATCAATGTCTTTCGAGTTCAAAAGCTCAACAACATGGTGGTGGTTATCAGGATGCAGTAGTTGTTTCAAAGTATCCAAATGGCCATGCTTCGTCGCAAGGTGTAGCATTGTCTCCTTATGATAAGTAAGAATAGAAGTACACTCATGATGAGTGCCAAGTAGCTCCATAAGTACATCATCTCGGCCTTTCATGGCTGCTACATGAAGAGGAGTTCTGCCTAGTGCATCTCTTAATTTGTATGTACGCGCTGATTCTATTTCTAGTAGAAACAACTTCACCATTTCGACATTCCCTTTGGCTGATGCCAAGTGAAGTGGGGAACGACCATTGCCATCTTGTTCCAAAGCAAATTCTTTATTTTGATTGAGAATTTCTCTAGCAAAATCAACATGTCCACGCATGGCTGCTATGTGCAATGGAGTCTCCAAATTACAATCATCAACTATGATTCGGTCGAGAAGGAGTGGATCCTCTTCAAGTAACTCACGTAGGGAATCTACATTCCCTCTCATGGCTGCCTCGCGCAACCTTCCCATTGCTTGTACTACTTCATGACTCCTCTCCATCACTCTTTACACTCTAATGTATCAGCTGGCTAACAGAGTTCAGGTGCGTGCATGAAGCTGGGTTATCCATCTTTTCTCATATCGCTTGGACATATCAAAGTACAAATGCAAATAAAAGAACAAATAAACTCATACTAACTTCAAAACCACCAAATTTCACAAATTATTCAAAAAAAAATCATCACTCTGTCATTTCATCAAACAAACAACATGCAAAATTAAGAAACTAAAAAAAAACTCAAATAAACGTTACCTTTCACGGTCTTGCTGGTTTCGTGGATGGTGTAGAACTCCAAGTCCTTCTTCACTACTGGTTTCGTCTTCGCCATGGGTTTCAGATGCCGAGTCCACCCATATCCAGAATTGAACTGACTCCCTTATCTACAACTCCCTTTTGTAAATCAAACTGACCACTTTCTTTAGCAAGTTCATCAAAATTTTCCTTGAGCTCTTTGAGAGAATCAGTCACCTTTCCGGAGGCTAGTTGCTGATCTTGAAATTCCCACTCCTCCAAAACATCTTCAGCGGCATAAGCAACATCTTTCAACTCCCTGAGCCAATCTCGAATCTCCTCGTCAGTGAGTTTAGAAAGCTTCTTCATCTCGTTTTGGACACCCCATACTTCACCAAAATTGTTTTGGATCAAAGACTGCTTGTCAAACACAGTCTCCCTCTTTTTGGTTTCACCCAAAATCAGATTTCCCGCTTTTTTTTTTTTTTTTTTTTTTTTTTGAACCTTCGGTCGAGCACGTGCGAGACGCCCTCCCAAAGGCACGTGCCTGGGAGGGTCCGTCCCATGGAACGGGCTGTGAGGACGGGCTGCGTAGAATTTTTCATGTTATTTATAGCAATAGATACCATGTGATGCGGGTGCGTTTTCTAGACTTTTTTTTTTTGGACACATTGTGCAGTATAAATTATTCTTGCCTGTTTTTCTTTAACGGGCTGCGAGTTCTTTGCTCAATCAAAACACGGTAGATTGACACAGGAGGTGATGGGAAGTCTCTTAGTTGCTAGAACATGGAATATATATATATAGTTTGGAAAAAGGCAATGACTACTCCACACCACCAAAAACGCTTTCTCACACTACCATTGAGGGGTTTTTTTTCTTATTTACTCACACCACTAATAAATATGCATAACCTAACAGAGAAACACGAACTCAAAATGAAAAAACTTAGAACAAGGTAATTTTCGACCAATTTAAACCATTAATTGAAACCGATGTTCAAGCTCATCAAGATACGAAAATTGTAGTATTTTGAGTTATCTAATAAACACAACTTGAATTATTTGAAAATGTTTTAAAACGAAAATTGTAGTACTCTGAGTTATCTAATAAATACAACTTAAATTACTTGAAAATTTTTTAAATGAGCAAGTTATGGTCATTTTACTAAAATCGCACAGATATATTTCACAATGAAAACGAGATAGTGTTCCTGACTTTCAGCCAACTTATATGCTTTGATCGAGATCAATTCTCGAGCTCATCAAGTACGAAAATTGTAGTACTCTGAGTTATCTAATAAACACAACTTGAATTCCTTGAAAATGTTTTGAAATAAGCAAGTTATGCTCATTTTACTAAAGTCGAGCAAATTTATCTCACAATGAAAACAGGATAGTGTCCTTGAAATGAGAAAATTATGATCATTTTACTAAAGTCTCGCAAATCTGTCCGAAAAAATTTGCTGAAACTTTTCTGTTCACCCAGGACAATGTGAAGTTTTTGCAAAAACTCGCAATGTTCTGGACGAACAACAAATTTTTTTTAATGTTCGCTCAGATCAATAAAACCTCGCATTGTCTCAAGCGAACAATAGTTTTTTTTTTTTTTTGTGATTTTTGA
>QNQO01006224.1:0-42572 GCA_003290165.1 Berberis thunbergii
GAATTTTAGCTCGATTTAAGGAATATCTCAATGATTGTTTTCACATGAAAGATCTTGGTAAATTGAAGTACTTCTTGGGGATTGAAGTCGCCCGTGGTGCCGAAGGGATATTTTATCTCAATGCAAATATGTGTTGGACATAGTCGCAGAAACAGAAAGTTGGGCGCCAAACCAGCCAGTATTCCACTGGAGCAGAATCATAGACTTGCTTTAGATAACAGCCCTTTCATGGCCAACCAGGAGCAGTATCGTCATCTTGTTGGACGATTGATTTACCTCACAATTACATGTCCTGAGTTGTGCTATTCGGTTCATACATTGGCTCAATTCATGCAATCACCGCGAACCCGTCATTGGAAAGCAGTTTTTACGAGTGGTCCGCTATATCGATGTCCTGGATAAGGAATTCTCTTACGCGCTAGCACCGACGTTCAAATACATGGCTACTGTGACTCTGATTGGGCTAGTTGTCCAGTCACTCGCCGGTCCATTATCGGGTATTCTGCTGAGGTTGAGTATCGCTCTCTGGCAACGCTCACGTGTGAACTTAAATGTTGAAAGGTCTATTATCCTCGTTAGGAGTCTCTCATACACGGCCTATGCGTTTATATTGTGATAGTCAAGCTTGTCATGCCATATCACAGCAAATCCGGTGTTTCATGAACGTACCAAGCACATAGAAGTGGATGTCATCTTGTTTGGGATGCTATCCAAGATGGTTTCATTTCTGCTCACTATGTCCACACTGGTGATCAATGGCTGATATATTCACCAAAGCTATCGAAAACAAACAATTTGCGTCTTTTCTCGACAATTTGGACATTCGAAATCTTCATGCACCAACTTGAGGGGGAGTGTTGGCAAGATACAGTATCATCGGGCTAGGAATATGCTAGGAATATTGCATTTGTGAGATTTTCTGTCCTTATACTTAGTCTTTATTTGGGTTAACTTCCTTATGTTTAGCTTGTATCCTTAGTTTGAGTGGTGGGTTTCACTATATATATGTAACCATGAATATCAATGAAAGGCAAGGAATTTTGAGGTGCCAAAAAACTATCAAAATTGATTTAATGAAATATTAATAACTTGGTGTTCATCTCTAAACAATAAATCAACTATTTTCCTTTATGTAGGATATGAAAAACGATTTTATAGGAAACTAAAATAGCAATCTCTAGTATACAAATAATTAACTAACTTTATAAAAGAATATTATTTAATTATTATAAGTATCCTGTAGAAAATATGAGTTATGTTTCGAAATAGAGAAGAAAATCCCATCAGAAATAAAAACTCCATTGTTTCTGTTTCTGATCAAAAGCTTGATGTCAAGCTCGATCTCTTTGCAATGAGGAATAGAAACACTGTAACCACCTTAAAGACGGTGTGATCCACTACCCAGCCCGTAGTAGAATAAAAAAGTTCTATTTTTACGGTAATGTTCCTAACATGTTTCTAATATTTTTGCTTCCTGCTTCAAAGATTGCTCTAGATCAAGATATTTTTTTGTATATAGTCAATTATGATAGCTTGTTTAATTATATGATTATTGAATGTGATATGCATCTTAATTATGTGAGGGAGCCATAGGTTTAGTGACCGTGCAACCGATGGAAGGACATCAAGTTCGGGATTATGCAACTATTATCAGTTCTAAAGATTTTGTAATATGTACTGCCACAGTGTCGAAACAACCCTTTATTATATGGTTGATCAATAGGGATGGCGTCAATTAAATCATTTATCTCATGGCATCCAGCTAATCAACACAACTTGTTGCGTAGACAAATGCAGGGCTTAGATTCCTCTTCTAAAAATATCAAACGTTTACTTTCTGTTTTGAATAATTGGTCTGTAATTAGAAATGACCAAGTAGATGGATCATATGTTTATGTTATTGCTAACATGCATCTTTAATGAGAGATTTGTAGATCGACACTTGTTTCCTTTTACTTCGTTAATATAAATATGATTATCAAAAAAATGATGGTTCCATAAGGTTGTGCAGTAGTGGTTTTTGTTGGTGGTGGTGGTTCAATGTGGTAGCGGTAGTGATGATGGTGGTTGGTGTCACGCGGTGGCGATAGTGGTTTGCAGTGATGGTTCTAATGTGGTATTGGTTGTGACATATAGTACGTAGTGATTGTGGTAGTTAGTTGTCGTGGAAATTATTGACGGTGTTGGTGGTTGTGATTGATTGTGTTAGTGGTTGCGATGACGATGGATGTGATGGTGAGAGAGATTTAGGGTGTGTTTGGTCGCATGGAATCCTATGTCATAGAAATCCATGAGGGGACCCCTATATTTTAGGCTAAATTGATATATCACTACATATCCACCATTTGACCACCATTTGATTTTGTGATCAATGGTGGGAATGAAAGTTCCATGAACATGGGAATCTCACTCATTGATCCCCCAAGGCATGTGATTCACATATTCATGAAATTTTCATTTCCACCATTGATAACAAAATCAATAATGCATGTGGAGTTATACCTCAAATTAACCTAAAATATAAGGGTCCCATCATGGATTCCCATGGCATAGGATTCCATGCAACCAAACACACCCTTAAATCGATAGTGATCTCAACGAGCCTTCCTATAACGTAAAGCAGACTTAAAACACTACTGATCAACGCAACGACTGATTATGAAGCTCTATCTAATTTCATAACACACGACTCAAAAATTGTTACCAAGCAAGTGTTATATAACCATTTGCATGAGAAATTTGTTTGCATTTACGTTGAATTTTTAATGAACCAATCAAGCATGGCCTCAAGTTAAAATTAGAGCATCATAAAAAGAAGTTACAAAAAAAAAAAAAAACTCATGTTATATGGTAGTCTTAAATTCAAAAACATGTTCGTAGTGGGCATTCATTTTAAATGGAAATTTAGATCGAAACCTTTTATTGTCGAACTAAGGGTGATGCTATATGGTTAACAAACAAATAAAATAGATTAGAGTTTTGCATTTATTACTTTTTAGAGGGCCAAATTATGGTAAAAAAAGATGGAAAATCTAGGGTGCCTGGTGTTGTGCCTGGTGGCCACCAGGTAACGTCCATCTGTCTCGAGATGTGCATTATTTCATATCTCGCAACAAATAGACGGTGCCTGATGGCACCAGACATAACACCAGGCATACGACCAGGCACTGTAGTAGTGCTCAAAAAAGATTTAACTATAATGACAAATGCCTTAGTTTAACGGATGGAAGTGGTCACCTTCTACTAATCTAAAATACCAACATTGACTAACACATTTATTTAATAAATGTCCACTAGTTTTGAAATCAAAGTGGTCTTTTACAAATTTTAGTAAGGATTATTTTGAATTTAGGGGGTCCATTTAGTTTATCGTAATTGAGTTCGAGGTCCATATTGAAAATTATTTTAATTTGGTGTAAAAAGTGGCATAATCAACTGAATTGACCAACAGAAAGACCTACCATTTCTTTACCAATGGATAAAAGTTAAAATACTTAGGGTTATGTAGATTTTGTGGTCCATTTGGTTTATCACAATTGACCTTAATTAGGTCCATTTCATAAGGGTATTTTTGTCTATGAGCTGGTCAAGGCTAGTCAACCAACCATTTTGGACCCCATACCGAAATAGTTTTCAAAACGATCATAAGGTCAATTATGACAAACCAAAGTCTATTGCTTAATGACACCGCCCATTCTAAAAAACACCACCATCTAATTTTTTTGAATCTACTGAAGGACACGTGCTTATTCCTCTTTTCTTCCTTTCCCAACATCTTTTGTTTCCTCTCCTCTTTCTTTTCTTTTATCTTCTCTTTTCTTTCTCTCATCTCTTCTCTTTTGGGAACAACAACCATCATCGCACCACCCTGCCTGCCCTTCCCCGCCTTCTTTCTCTCCTCCCCATTTCTTCTCATCTCTTCATTTTCTTCTCTTTTTTATTGAGAACAACAACATGAAAGGGATAGAGTAACAACAACCACCTTGCACCGCCCCCATCACCGGCCGCACAACCCCTGATCCTTCCACGATTTTGTTATTTTTTATTTATTTATGTCAACATTAATGATGTGAAAAAAATGTTTTTAAATCACATTAACGACGTGAAATGAATTTCGTTATAATAAATACAAAACATTCAACGACGTACAATGAATGTCATTGTAAGAATACAAAACATTTAACGACTTACATCACTCATTGTTGAATTTCTCAGTTTTTTTGCTAATCCCAGAGGATCCTAGTAATGGGAGACTTAGGCTTACATGGACTGTTGCATTTGTTTGAAAATTGAAAGGTTTGTATGTCAAACGCAGTAGATCCTGTGAATTGAATTAATAAATTCGCAGAGAGTCCGTTGCATTTGGTAAAAAAAACCACAGTATGTCCATTTTTTTGACTTTTTGTAAAGTTTTTTTTCAAACAAATAAATTTGAAAAATGGACAGAGTTAGGTGTTTTTCCCACATGCAGCAGATCCTGCTAATTGCTTTACCAAAGTCACAGGATCCACTGCGACGGGGCAAAAAACCAAAATCTTGTCATTTTAAAAAAAAATTTGTTTGAGCCTATTTTTATCTTTATGCAATTTATTTGCCTTAAATAAACTCTTAGCAAAATGCTTTTATTGCAAAAACACTTTTTGGACATTTTTTTCAAGCATCCGTATTTCGGGACCTCTGAAATCGAGTTTTTACTCGACATCGTCGAAATGATGTTTTTGCAATAAAAAAAATTTGGTTAAGAGTGCGTTTAAACCATAGAGTTTGAAAACAATGTAAAAAAAAATTGAAATTTGGACACAGTTAGGTTTTTTGTCCAAACGTTGCGAATTTATTCTATAAATTCACAGGATCCACTACGTTTGGACAAAAATTCTGACTATGTCCAATTTTTCAAGCAAGCGCTACGGTCAGTGGGAGCCTAAGTCTCTCGGTCACAGTATCTGCGGCGATTGAGAAGGAAAAAACTGAGATATTCACCGACAAGCGATGCATGTCGTTCAATGTTACAACGATATTCATTAGACCCGAGTAACTGGCCATGCCGCTAAAGTATGAATCAACCCAATGAAGAGGCTCAATAGCATTTTTTGAATATAAATTCATTCAATTCACCTTTTCCGCTAGCTGGGAGTAGTTAGCTTGGACTAGATGTACGCCTTTAAAGAAAAAGAAAAAAAATAGAAAAAAATTACTATTTCATAGTGTACGACAATCTCTCAGCTTTTGATCCCTGCCTAGATGAAGAAACGAGTGTCCATAAAGAATCATCAAGTAGGGAGAGGTGCACTTAATAAACATTCAACAACGTTGTTGAATATTATGTATTAATTACACCGACACACTGCACGCCGTGGTATCCAGGGTCATAATACATCACGTATTGCATGTAGTTGAAATCTTACATTTTTAATGAAATTCATTGCATGTCGTTGATGTGATTTTATGATATTTTTATTCATCGTTAATAATTACATTAAATTAAAAAAAAAAACAAAGGATGAAAAATGGCTATTCGGCCGGCAACAGTGGTGGGTTTGCTGCTGTTACGTCCTTGTTGTTGATCCTGAGAAGAGAGGAGAAAGAAAGAAAGATATGAGAAGATGAAAAAAAAATAGGGAGAGAGGTAGCGGTGGTACTTGATGGAGGATAGAGTAGAAGAGAGGTGACGGTGGCAGGGTGATGGTGGCGGGGTGATGACGGCGGTGGTGCTTGATGGAGAAGAGAGGAAGTAATGAGAAGAGGGGTGATAGTTTTTTTTTTTACATTGGTGATGTCCTTCAGCAGAATGTGGTTTCCTTTAGAAAGGTAGTGGTATCCTTAAGAAAGTAGGGCACTAGTGGTATCATTCGGGTAGAAATGGTGGTGTCAAAGTTCATAAAAATGTTTTGGTCAAAGAGGTGTGGCTATAACATTTTATAAAAATGTTTTGGTCAAAGTCATAGACCGTAAGTGTAACTTTACTTGAAGCTGTCAATATAATTTTATTCGTTTATATTGGATGACAAATACTAAGTTTTATCATGCAATTTAAAATACTTAATATTATATTTTTAACTTTAAATAGAAAAACTATAACTCAAGTTTGTTCTTATCTTCTTGGTTGTATCAAATTTTGTTGAGTAAGTTTAGCCAGCCTGGTTTGCTGGTCTTGTTGGCTTTTTTACACTTTTTGCCCCTCCTTTTTAAAACACAACCATAAACATCACTTATAAAATGGGTGAAATTGTGAAAAAGCCTATAAGGCCAGCAAACCAGGCTGGCTAGAATTTTTGAATTTTGTTTCCTATCTTTTTATATCTGACTCTCCTCCTTATAGTCTTCATCCTTGCATATCTTACCCTTTCTAATTGTGCTTAGTTTTGGTTTTGGGGCTCCCTTTTCTATAAGTTGTTGTCTCAAATCTTCTTGTTCTCGCAAATTTCTCGTGCACATATGTTTTTCTTCATCATAGATCAAGAAATAATGTAGTGGGTACCATTTTCTTATTCGTTAGAATATTGACTGGTAAGTAATTAAAGGTTTAGAGTTACTGATTTTTTGTTTTGCTACTCAATTATAGATTTACGCATTTTTTAGGGTTTAGGTTCTTGGTTGTTCACAGTTTTCTACTCCTTTCTTGGTAACATGGTTTATGCTTTTAATCTCTCGGTTTCAATAAAAAAATTTCTAACTATACATATTTTTCTTGTGGTGCAAAATATTGCAATCTACGACTTCATAATTTAGCATTTCCTACATATGCAGTGCTAGATTAGCAAAGAGTCTCAAGTTTATGGTACATTGCATTTTGCTGTAATATCTTTTCTCAAATTTATCTTATGATCGAATTTGGATATTATATTTTTTTTCATTGCAAATCTCATTTTATATTCTTTAATTTTGTTGCAAAATCTTATGAACTTGAGGGTCTAATATTTTTTGGTAATCAAATATTGCAGCCATTGTCCCGTAGGTACTAAGAAAAATTCTCATGCATAAGGACGGGAAGTTGATTAAGGTTAATTTTTTTCTTCTATCGATAGATGATATGAACTTGTTTGGGATTTTTTATTTTTTATTTTTGTTCCTTGAAGTAATGCGCTTGGCTATAACTTTTGAATTAGCACAAATAATCCATGATTTTTATTTTTCAATGTGTGCAATTTATTATTACTCGCTAGTGGGAAATTAAGAGTTTAGCCTCTAGTTAAATCCCAAAGTTGGAGTTATTTTAAATAGAAATTGATTGCTAAACAAAGGTAAGTCATATTCAACCTTATTGTTATTATTATGTTGATCATTAGAATTAGAATTCAATTGTTTAAGTATTAGTGAGAAATTTAGTATTTAGACACTAATTATATCCTCAATTGGAGTTATTTGTATAGAAATTGGTTGTTAAACAAAACCAAAGTAAAAAAAAAAAAAAAAAAAAAACCTAATAAATTAAAGTATTGATTTTAAAAAAATTCAGACTTGGATAAATTCCAACTCCCATTGAAAACCAAACCTAAAAGCTTCATGCTACTTTTCTTTTTCATTTTTGGTATTCTTATGTCAAAACATTGATTCCATGAATTTGGTTATAATAACAGTATCATTAAAAAAAAGTTAGAGTTTCTTATTCATCTCATCTCGAGAAACACCATTTAATTCCATAGGCTTCAATATCCCTAGAATTTTTTTTAATGTGTTGGGTTTATTTGATAACATTTTTTGTTTATTGTTTATTTAAAGTTTGCTTATAAGGTTGTGTACCAAGTATAGCCTAGCCAAAGATGAGGAGCTAGATTATTATTATTATTATTATTATTATTATTATTATTATTATTATTATTATTATTATTATTATTATTATTATTATTATTATTATTATTATTATTATGTTATGGGGGGGAGGGGTTAGAAGAATAAGAGCATATGTAACCAAGATTTTTTTTTCCTCTGAATTTTGGCCTTTATTTCCTCTTAGCTTAGTGGCAGATTCTCTCCGTAATCTCCATATGTAATTTGGTTTGATCCATGTTCACAACATTATATTGTTTCTCTTTTCTTTTGTTGTCTTTTTTTTTTTAGGTTTTTCTCCCAAATTTCTTTCACATTGTTCTTTTTCACCAGTGATCTAGCAATAAAGATGGTAATTAGCAATCCATTTTTCTTTATAACTATTAGTGTGTTAGGATTCTTCATTTTGCTTCTCAATTATTGATATTCTAAAACTTTAGGGGTTTGAGGTCTTGATATTTGCATATTTTTATGATCTCTTGGTCACAAACATTTTCTTATTTGAAAGAGAAGGTATAATGACACCCGACAAAAAGATCATAGTTCCTATGTTTGAAAATTTTACTTAGATATGAATCCAATCCATTTGAATCAGAGCACCCACCTAATTCTCCATCCATCATGAGTCTAACAAGTTTGACTCTTATTCTTCTCCCTTCATCCTTCTTTATCTTCTCCAATTAGAGACCCACTTCTTCATCTTCTAAAACTCATCTTCACGTTCTTTCTGTCTCAATCATGAGTCTAACAAGTTTGCTCCTGTTGCTAAAATGGCTACGGTAAGACTTCTGTTAGCAGTGGTCGCTGAAAAGAATTGAGATTTGCATCAAATAAATGTTTGTAATGCATTTTTACATGGGGACCTTGACGAAGAAGTTTATATGCAAAGCCACCCCCTGGCTTTGCAGCTCATCTCCTGGGAAAGTGAGTCGACTACGGAAATCTTTTTATGGTTTGGGACAGGCGCCCCGAAATTGGTTTGCTAAACTCTCATCTGCATTAAAAACTTATGGATTCCTTCAGTCTTATTCTAATTATTCTCTGTTTATGTTTAAATGAAATGGTGTTATTCTGGTTGTTCTTGTGTATGTTTATGATTTGATTATAGCATGAGATGATTCAGGAATTTTAGCTCGATTTAAGGAATATCTCAATGATTGTTTTCACATGAAAGATCTTGGTAAATTGAAGTACTTCTTGGGGATTGAAGTCGCCCGTGGTGCCGAAGGGATATTTTTATCTCAATGCAAATATGTGTTGGACATAGTCGCAGAAACAGAAAGTTGGGCGCCAAACCAGCCAGTATTCCACTGGAGCAGAATCATAGACTTGCTTTAGATAACAGCCCTTTCATGGCCAACCAGGAGCAGTATCGTCATCTTGTTGGACGATTGATTTACCTCACAATTACATGTCCTGAGTTGTGCTATTCGGTTCATACATTGGCTCAATTCATGCAATCACCGCGAACCCGTCATTGGAAAGCAGTTTTACGAGTGGTCCGCTATATCGATGTCCTGGATAAGGAATTCTCTTACGCGCTAGCACCGACGTTCAAATACATGGCTACTGTGACTCTGATTGGGCTAGTTGTCCAGTCACTCGCCGGTCCATTATCGGGTATTCTGCTGAGGTTGAGTATCGCTCTCTGGCAACGCTCACGTGTGAGCTTAAATGGTTGAAAGGTCTATTATCCTCGTTAGGAGTCTCTCATACACGGCCTATGCGTTTATATTGTGATAGTCAAGCTGTCATGCATATCACAGCTAATCCGGTGTTTCATGAACGTACCAAGCACATAGAAGTGGATTGTCATCTTGTTTGGGATGCTATCCAAGATGGTTTCATTTCTGCTCACTATGTCCACACTGGTGATCAATTGGCTGATATATTCACCAAAGCTATCGGAAAAAAACAATTTGCGTCTTTTCTCGACAATTTGGACATTCGAAATCTTCATGCACCAACTTGAGGGGGAGTGTTGGCAAGATACAGTATCATCGGGCTAGGAATATGCTAGGAATATTGCATTTGTGAGATTTTCTGTCCTTATACTTAGTCTTTATTTTGGGTTAACTTCCTTATGTTTAGCTTGTATCCTTAGTTTGAGTGGTGGGTTTTCACTATATATATGTAACCATGAGATATCAATGAAAGGCAAGGAATTTGAGGTGCCAAAAACTATCAAAATTGTATTTAATGAAATATTAATAACTTGGTTGTTCATCTCTAAACAAATAAATCAACTATTTTCCTTTATGTAGGATATGAAAAACGATTTTATAGGAAACTAAAATAGCAATCTCTAGTATACAAATAATTAACTAACTTTATAAAAAGAAATATTATTTAATTATTATAAGTATCCTGTAGAAAATATGAGTTATGTTCGAAATAGAGAAGAAAATCCCATCAGAAATAAAAACTCCATTGTTTTTGTTTCTGATCAAAAGCTTGATGTCAAGCTCGATCTCTTTTGCAATGAGGAATAGAAACACTGTAACCACCTTAAAGACGGTGTGATCCACTACCCAGCCCGTAGTAGATAAAAAAGTTCTATTTTTACGGTAATGTTCCTAACATGTTTCTAATATTTTTGCTTCTGCTTCAAAGATTGCTCTAGATCAAGATATTTTTTGTATATAGTCAATTATGATAGCTTGTTTATATGATTATTGAATGTGATATGCATCTTAATTATGTGAGGGAGCCATAGGTTTAGTGACCGTGCAACCGATGGAAGGACATCAAGTTCGGGATTATGCAACTATTATCAGTTCTAAAGATTTTGTAATATGTACTGCCACAGTGTCGAAACAACCCTTTATTATATGGTTGATCAATAGGGATGGCGTCAATTAAATCATTTTATCTCATGGCATCCAGCTAATCAACACAACTTGTTGCGTAGACAAATGCAGGGCTTAGATTCCTCTTCTAAAAATATCAAACGTTTACTTTCTGTTTTGAATAATTGGTCTGTAATTAGAAATGACCAAGTAGATGGATCATATGTTTATGTTATTGCTAACATGCATCTTTAATGAGAGATTTGTAGATCGACACTTTGTTTCCTTTTACTTCGTTAATATAAATATGATTATCAAAAAAATGATGGTTCCATAAGGTTGTGCAGTAGTGGTTTTTGTTGGTGGTGGTGGTTCAATGTGGTAGCGGTAGTGATGATGGTGGTTGGTGTCACGCGGTGGCGATAGTGGTTTGCAGTGATGGTTCTAATGTGGTATTGGTTGTGACATATAGTACGTAGTGATTGTGGTAGTTAGTTGTCGTGGAAATTATTGACGGTGTTGGTGGTTGTGATTGATTGTGTTAGTGGTTGCGATGACGATGGATGTGATGGTGAGAGAGATTTAGGGTGTGTTTGGTCGCATGGAATCCTATGTCATAGAAATCCATGAGGGGACCCCTATATTTTAGGCTAAATTGATATATCACTACATATCCACCATTTGACCACCATTTGATTTTGTGATCAATGGTGGGAATGAAAGTTCCATGAACATGGGAATCTCACTCATTGATCCCCCAAGGCATGTGATTCACATATTCATGAAATTTTCATTTCCACCATTGATAACAAAATCAATAATGCATGTGGAGTTATACCTCAAATTAACCTAAAATATAAGGGTCCCATCATGGATTCCCATGGCATAGGATTCCATGCAACCAAACACACCCTTAAATCGATAGTGATCTCAACGAGCCTTCCTATAACGTAAAGCAGACTTAAAACACTACTGATCAACGCAACGACTGATTATGAAGCTCTATCTAATTTCATAACACACGACTCAAAAATTGTT
This sequence comes from Berberis thunbergii, assembly GCA_003290165.1. NCBI lineage: Eukaryota > Viridiplantae > Streptophyta > Magnoliopsida > Ranunculales > Berberidaceae > Berberis > Berberis thunbergii. The sequence goes on from QNQO01006224.1 coordinate 11,595, forward strand.
ACCAAGCAAGTGTTATATAACCATTTGCATGAGAAATTTGTTTGCATTTACGTTGAATTTTTAATGAACCAATCAAGCATGGCCTCAAGTTAAAATTAGAGCATCATAAAAAGAAGTTACAAAAAAAAAAAAAACTCATGTTATATGGTAGTCTTAAATTCAAAAACATGTTTCGTAGTGGGCATTCATTTTAAATGGAAATTTAGATCGAAACCTTTTATTGTCGAACTAAGGGTGATGCTATATGGTTAACAAACAAATAAAATAGATTAGAGTTTTGCATTTATTACTTTTTAGAGGGCCAAATTATGGTAAAAAAAGATGGAAAATCTAGGGTGCCTGGTGTTGTGCCTGGTGGCCACCAGGTAACGTCCATCTGTCTCGAGATGTGCATTATTTCATATCTCGCAACAAATAGACGGTGCCTGATGGCACCAGACATAACACCAGGCATACGACCAGGCACTGTAGTAGTGCTCAAAAAAGATTTAACTATAATGACAAATGCCTTAGTTTAACGGATGGAAGTGGTCACCTTCTACTAATCTAAAATACCAACATTGACTAACACATTTATTTAATAAATGTCCACTAGTTTTGAAATCAAAGTGGTCTTTTACAAATTTTAGTAAGGATTATTTTGAATTTAGGGGGTCCATTTAGTTTATCGTAATTGAGTTCGAGGTCCATATTGAAAATTATTTTAATTTGGTGTAAAAAGTGGCATAATCAACTGAATTGACCAACAGAAGACCTACCATTTCTTTACCAATGGATAAAAGTTAAAATACTTAGGGTTATGTAGATTTTGTGGTCCATTTGGTTTATCACAATTGACCTTAATTAGGTCCATTTCATAAGGGTATTTTTGTCTATGAGCTGGTCAAGGCTAGTCAACCAACCATTTTGGACCCCATACCGAAATAGTTTTCAAAACGATCATAAGGTCAATTATGACAAACCAAAGTCTATTGCTTAATGACACCGCCCATTCTAAAAAACACCACCATCTAATTTTTTTGAATCTACTGAAGGACACGTGCTTATTCCTCTTTTCTTCCTTTCCCAACATCTTTTGTTTCCTCTCCTCTTTCTTTTCTTTTATCTTCTCTTTTCTTTCTCTCATCTCTTCTCTTTTGGGAACAACAACCATCATCGCACCACCCTGCCCTGCCCTTCCCCGCCTTCTTTCTCTCCTCCCCATTTCTTCTCATCTCTTCATTTTCTTCTCTTTTTTATTGAGAACAACAACATGAAAGGGATAGAGTAACAACAACCACCTTGCACCGCCCCCATCACCGGCCGCACAACCCCTGATCCTTCCACGATTTTGTTATTTTTTATTTATTTATGTCAACATTAATGATGTGAAAAAAATGTTTTTAAATCACATTAACGATGTGAAATGAATTTCGTTATAATAAATACAAAACATTCAACGACGTACAATGAATGTCATTGTAAGAAATACAAAACATTTAACGACTTACATCACTCATTGTTGAATTTCTCAGTTTTTTTGCTAATCCCAGAGGATCCTAGTAATGGGAGACTTAGGCTTACATGGACTGTTGCATTTGTTTGAAAATTGAAAGGTTTGTATGTCAAACGCAGTAGATCCTGTGAATTGAATTAATAAATTCGCAGAGAGTCCGTTGCATTTGGTAAAAAAAACCACAGTATGTCCATTTTTTTGACTTTTTGTAAAGTTTTTTTTCAAACAAATAAATTTGAAAAATGGACAGAGTTAGGTGTTTTGCCCACATGCAGCAGATCCTGCTAATTGCTTTACCAAAGTCACAGGATCCACTGCGACGGGGCAAAAAACCAAAATCTTGTCATTTAAAAAAAAATTTGTTTGAGCCTATTTTTATCTTTATGCAATTTATTTGCCTTAAATAAACTCTTAGCAAAATGCTTTATTATTGCAAAAACACTTTTTGGACATTTTTTTCAAGCATCCGTATTTCGGGACCTTTGAAATCGAGTTTTTACTCGACATCGTCGAAATGATGTTTTTGCAATAAAAAAATTTGGTTAAGAGTGCGTTTAAACCATAGAGTTTGAAAACAATGTAAAAAAAAAATTGAAATTTGGACACAGTTAGGTTTTTTGTCCAAACGTTGCGAATTTATTCTATAAATTCACAGGATCCACTACGTTTGGACAAAAATTCTGACTATGTCCAATTTTTCAAGCAAGCGCTACGGTCAGTGGGAGCCTAAGTCTCTCGGTCACAGTATCTGCGGCGATTGAGAAGGAAAAAACTGAGATATTCACCGACAAGCGATGCATGTCGTTCAATGTTACAACGATATTCATTAGACCCGAGTAACTGGCCATGCCGCTAAAGTATGAATCAACCCAATGAAGAGGCTCAATAGCATTTTTTGAATATAAATTCATTCAATTCACCTTTTCCGCTAGCTGGGAGTAGTTAGCTTGGACTAGATGTACGCCTTTAAAGAAAAAGAAAAAAAATAGAAAAAAATTACTATTTCATAGTGTACGACAATCTCTCAGCTTTTGATCCCTGCCTAGATGAAGAAACGAGTGTCCATAAAGAATCATCAAGTAGGGAGAGGTGCACTTAATAAACATTCAACAACGTTGTTGAATATTATGTATTAATTACACCGACACACTGCACGCCGTGGTATCCAGGGTCATAATACATCACGTATTGCATGTAGTTGAAATCTTACATTTTTAATGAAATTCATTGCATGTCGTTGATGTGATTTTATGATATTTTTATTCATCGTTAATAATTACATTAAATTAAAAAAAAAAACAAAGGATGAAAAATGGCTATTCGGCCGGCAACAGTGGTGGGTTTGCTGCTGTTACGTCCTTGTTGTTGATCCTGAGAAGAGAGGAGAAAGAAAGAAAGATATGAGAAGATGAAAAAAAATAGGGAGAGAGGTAGCGGTGGTACTTGATGGAGGATAGAGTAGAAGAGAGGTGACGGTGGCAGGGTGATGGTGGCGGGGTGATGACGGCGGTGGTGCTTGATGGAGAAGAGAGGAAGTAATGAGAAGAGGGGTGATAGTTTTTTTTTTTACATTGGTGATGTCCTTCAGCAGAATGTGGTTTCCTTTAGAAAGGTAGTGGTATCCTTAAGAAAGTAGGGCACTAGTGGTATCATTCGGGTAGAAATGGTGGTGTCAAAGTTCATAAAAATGTTTTGGTCAAAGAGGTGTGGCTATAACATTTTATAAAAATGTTTTGGTCAAAGTCATAGACCGTAAGTGTAACTTTACTTGAAGCTGTCAATATAATTTTATTCGTTTATATTGGATGACAAATACTAAGTTTTATCATGCAATTTAAAATACTTAATATTATATTTTTAACTTTAAATAGAAAAACTATAACTCAAGTTTGTTCTTATCTTCTTGGTTGTATCAAATTTTGTTGAGTAAGTTTAGCCAGCCTGGTTTGCTGGTCTTGTTGGCTTTTTTACACTTTTTGCCCCTCCTTTTTAAAACACAACCATAAACATCACTTATAAAATGGGTGAAATTGTGAAAAAGCCTATAAGGCCAGCAAACCAGGCTGGCTAGAATTTTTGAATTTTGTTTCCTATCTTTTTATATCTGACTCTCCTCCTTATAGTCTTCATCCTTGCATATCTTACCCTTTCTAATTGTGCTTAGTTTTGGTTTTGGGGCTCCCTTTTCTATAAGTTGTTGTCTCAAATCTTCTTGTTCTCGCAAATTTCTCGTGCACATATGTTTTTCTTCATCATAGATCAAGAAATAATGTAGTGGGTACCATTTTCTTATTCGTTAGAATATTGACTGGTAAGTAATTAAAGGTTTAGAGTTACTGATTTTTTGTTTTGCTACTCAATTATAGATTTACGCATTTTTTAGGGTTTAGGTTCTTGGTTGTTCACAGTTTTCTACTCCTTTCTTGGTAACATGGTTTATGCTTTTAATCTCTCGGTTTCAATAAAAAAATTTCTAACTATACATATTTTTCTTGTGGTGCAAAATATTGCAATCTACGATTTCATAATTTAGCATTTCCTACATATGCAGTGCTAGATTAGCAAAGAGTCTCAAGTTTATGGTACATTGCATTTTGCTGTAATATCTTTTCTCAAATTTATCTTATGATCGAATTTGGATATTATATTTTTTTTCATTGCAAATCTCATTTTATATTCTTTAATTTTGTTGCAAAATCTTATGAACTTGAGGGTCTAATATTTTTTGGTAATCAAATATTGCAGCCATTGTCCCGTAGGTACTAAGAAAAATTCTCATGCATAAGGACGGGAAGTTGATTAAGGTTAATTTTTTCTTCTATCGATAGATGATATGAACTTGTTTGGGATTTTTTATTTTTATTTTTGTTCCTTGAAGTAATGCGCTTGGCTATAACTTTTGAATTAGCACAAATAATCCATGATTTTTATTTTTCAATGTGTGCAATTTATTATTACTCGCTAGTGGGAAATTAAGAGTTTAGCCTCTAGTTAAATCCCAAAGTTGGAGTTATTTTAAATAGAAATTGATTGCTAAACAAAGGTAAGTCATATTCAACCTTATTGTTATTATTATGTTGATCATTAGAATTAGAATTCAATTGTTTAAGTATTAGTGAGAAATTTAGTATTTAGACACTAATTATATCCTCAATTGGAGTTATTTGTATAGAAATTGGTTGTTAAACAAAACCAAAGTAAAAAAAAAAAAAAAAACCCTAATAAATTAAAGTATTGATTTTTAAAAAATTCAGACTTGGATAAATTCCAACTCCCATTGAAAACCAAACCTAAAAGCTTCATGCTACTTTTCTTTTTCATTTTTGGTATTCTTATGTCAAAACATTGATTCCATGAATTTGGTTATAATAACAGTATCATTAAAAAAAAAGTTAGAGTTTCTTATTCATCTCATCTCGAGAAACACCATTTAATTCCATAGGCTTCAATATCCCTAGAATTTTTTTAATGTGTTGGGTTTATTTGATAACATTTTTTGTTTATTGTTTATTTAAAGTTTGCTTATAAGGTTGTGTACCAAGTATAGCCTAGCCAAAGATGAGGAGCTAGATTATTATTATTATTATTATTATTATTATTATTATTATTATTATTATTATTATTATTATTATTATTATTATTATTATTATTATGTTATGGGGGGGAGGGGGTTAGAAGAATAAGAGCATATGTAACCAAGATTTTTTTTTCCTCTGAATTTTGGCCTTTATTTCCTCTTAGCTTAGTGGCAGATTCTCTCCGTAATCTCCATATGTAATTTGGTTTGATCCATGTTCACAACATTATATTGTTTCTCTTTTCTTTTGTTGTCTTTTTTTTTTAGGTTTTTCTCCCAAATTTCTTTCACATTGTTCTTTTTCACCAGTGATCTAGCAATAAAGATGGTAATTAGCAATCCATTTTTCTTTATAACTATTAGTGTGTTAGGATTCTTCATTTTGCTTCTCAATTATTGATATTCTAAAACTTTAGGGGTTTGAGGTCTTGATATTTGCATATTTTTATGATCTCTTGGTCACAAACATTTTCTTATTTGAAAGAGAAGGTATAATGACACCCGACAAAAAGATCATAGTTCCTATGTTTGAAAATTTTACTTAGATATGAATCCAATCCATTTGAATCAGAGCACCCACCTAATTCTCCATCCATCATGAGTCTAACAAGTTTGACTCTTATTCTTCTCCCTTCATCCTTCTTTATCTTCTCCAATTAGAGACCCACTTCTTCATCTTCTAAAACTCATCTTCACGTTCTTTCTGTCTCAATCATGAGTCTAACAAGTTTGCTCCTGTTGCTAAAATGGCTACGGTAAGACTTCTGTTAGCAGTGGTCGCTGAAAAGAATTGAGATTTGCATCAAATAAATGTTTGTAATGCATTTTTACATGGGGACCTTGACGAAGAAGTTTATATGCAAAGCCACCCCCTGGCTTTGCAGCTCATCTCCTGGGAAAGTGAGTCGACTACGGAAATCTTTTTATGGTTTGGGACAGGCGCCCCGAAATTGGTTTGCTAAACTCTCATCTGCATTAAAAACTTATGGATTCCTTCAGTCTTATTCTAATTATTCTCTGTTTATGTTTAAATGAAATGGTGTTATTCTGGTTGTTCTTGTGTATGTTTATGATTTGATTATAGCATGAGATGATTCAGGAATTTTAGCTCGATTTAAGGAATATCTCAATGATTGTTTTCACATGAAAGATCTTGGTAAATTGAAGTACTTCTTGGGGATTGAAGTCGCCCGTGGTGCCGAAGGGATATTTTTATCTCAATGCAAATATGTGTTGGACATAGTCGCAGAAACAGAAAGTTGGGCGCCAAACCAGCCAGTATTCCACTGGAGCAGAATCATAGACTTGCTTTAGATAACAGCCCTTTCATGGCCAACCAGGAGCAGTATCGTCATCTTGTTGGACGATTGATTTACCTCACAATTACATGTCCTGAGTTGTGCTATTCGGTTCATACATTGGCTCAATTCATGCAATCACCGCGAACCCGTCATTGGAAAGCAGTTTTACGAGTGGTCCGCTATATCGATGTCCTGGATAAGGAATTCTCTTACGCGCTAGCACCGACGTTCAAATACATGGCTACTGTGACTCTGATTGGGCTAGTTGTCCAGTCACTCGCCGGTCCATTATCGGGTATTCTGCTGAGGTTGAGTATCGCTCTCTGGCAACGCTCACGTGTGAGCTTAAATGGTTGAAAGGTCTATTATCCTCGTTAGGAGTCTCTCATACACGGCCTATGCGTTTATATTGTGATAGTCAAGCTGTCATGCATATCACAGCTAATCCGGTGTTTCATGAACGTACCAAGCACATAGAAGTGGATTGTCATCTTGTTTGGGATGCTATCCAAGATGGTTTCATTTCTGCTCACTATGTCCACACTGGTGATCAATTGGCTGATATATTCACCAAAGCTATCGGAAAAAAACAATTTGCGTCTTTTCTCGACAATTTGGACATTCGAAATCTTCATGCACCAACTTGAGGGGGAGTGTTGGCAAGATACAGTATCATCGGGCTAGGAATATGCTAGGAATATTGCATTTGTGAGATTTTCTGTCCTTATACTTAGTCTTTATTTTGGGTTAACTTCCTTATGTTTAGCTTGTATCCTTAGTTTGAGTGGTGGGTTTTCACTATATATATGTAACCATGAGATATCAATGAAAGGCAAGGAATTTGAGGTGCCAAAAACTATCAAAATTGTATTTAATGAAATATTAATAACTTGGTTGTTCATCTCTAAACAAATAAATCAACTATTTTCCTTTATGTAGGATATGAAAAACGATTTTATAGGAAACTAAAATAGCAATCTCTAGTATACAAATAATTAACTAACTTTATAAAAAGAAATATTATTTAATTATTATAAGTATCCTGTAGAAAATATGAGTTATGTTCGAAATAGAGAAGAAAATCCCATCAGAAATAAAAACTCCATTGTTTCTGTTTCTGATCAAAAGCTTGATGTCAAGCTCGATCTCTTTTGCAATGAGGAATAGAAACACTGTAACCACCTTAAAGACGGTGTGATCCACTACCCAGCCCGTAGTAGATAAAAAAGTTTCTATTTTTACGGTAATGTTCCTAACATGTTTCTAATATTTTTGCTTCTGCTTCAAAGATTGCTCTAGATCAAGATATTTTTTGTATATAGTCAATTATGATAGCTTGTTTATATGATTATTGAATGTGATATGCATCTTAATTATGTGAGGGAGCCATAGGTTTAGTGACCGTGCAACCGATGGAAGGACATCAAGTTCGGGATTATGCAACTATTATCAGTTCTAAAGATTTTGTAATATGTACTGCCACAGTGTCGAAACAACCCTTTATTATATGGTTGATCAATAGGGATGGCGTCAATTAAATCATTTTATCTCATGGCATCCAGCTAATCAACACAACTTGTTGCGTAGACAAATGCAGGGCTTAGATTCCTCTTCTAAAAATATCAAACGTTTACTTTCTGTTTTGAATAATTGGTCTGTAATTAGAAATGACCAAGTAGATGGATCATATGTTTATGTTATTGCTAACATGCATCTTTAATGAGAGATTTGTAGATCGACACTTTGTTTCCTTTTACTTCGTTAATATAAATATGATTATCAAAAAAATGATGGTTCCATAAGGTTGTGCAGTAGTTCCTATGTTTGAAAATTTTACTTAGATATGGATCCAATCCATTTGAATCAGAGCACCCACCTAATTCTCCATCCATCATGAGTCTAACAAGTTTGACTCTATTCTTCTCCCTTCATCCTTCTTTTATCTTCTCCAATTAGAGACCCACTTCTTCATCTTCTAAAACTCATCTTCACGCTCTTTCTGTCTCAAACATCCTTAGATTCCAACAAGGAAATTCATAAGAGTTCACGATTCTGACCACCTCCACTGGCGTATACCTCTCAAAGATCGTCATATTTTGCCATGAAAACTCAGTAGTAGTGTGGAACCATATATCACATTATTTCCAAGTTAAACAAAAAAACACCACACACATCTTCTTGTTTTTTTTTTTTTTTTTCTCTCAAATTTGACTTTCACCTCTATCTTAGCCACCTCTCATCCCTATTCTCTTCACTCTCGCATCTTGCTATATTTGCTTGAGCTCCCCATTCTCACCTAGACATCATGTTCTTGGTTCCATTTGGTTGTTCTTAGAAAACCACCCTGGGTTATTCTGAGGAAATTAAATAAGATACAGATTCTTTAACAAAAGTAAGCTTATTAAACATTATCACCCAAACAAGATAACAGAGCCCTGACAATATCCTGAAGTACTAAGATTCATACTTACATAGGCATATTAAAAAAAGGGTAATGCTGGAAGAAAAAAAAAACAAACAAAACCCTTCAAATTTTTCTATTCATCTCCCTCTTTGGCAGGACCATTGAAATCCTTCTCATGGACATCATGCGCTTTCTCATTGGAACCACTTTGCTTCGATTCACTAATATCCTTCTCATAGAGACCATTAGTGTCATTGTTACTATCTTGAACCATTTCTCCAAGGAACTCCTTAAATTCCTTTTCACTATAATCCTCATCAAACAAGTGTTCACCTGATCTCCCCATGGAGATGGTCGGGGATATTCAACCAGGTTCCAAACCAAGATTAGGTTCCATTCCTGGGTACAAAAAATCGCTTTCAAGCTTACTTGATCTGTCCATGGAGATATTCATATCAGAATATAAGTCGAGATTATCATCCATGCTTGAGTACCATAGATTACTGTCAATTGGGTGATCGGTGAAGTCTTCATTAATTCATTGGCACTGTAAAGCTTCCTAATGGCAGCGGAGGTGGTGGCACTTGTTCTAGTGGTTGTGTATAATTTCTGATATTCAAATTAATGAATGAATTCATGCCTTTGCGCTCCACCGCAATGACATCATAAGCCGTAGTGTTTTTTATGAAAGCATATAGCATAGATATTGTAAATGTTAAAACTGTTAAGTACGATGTTGGTGTTCAGTAGTAACAGCTAGACGGTGAGCCTCATAGTTGAGTTCTCGTTTAATAAACTTACAAAACCACAATTTGTTTAAAGCCAACAGTCTTCTAATATTACTAACTATAGGCCTCCATGCCCAGTTCATTCATGTTCTTGAGTCCATATGTGATTCCTGTAAGATAGAGTTGAGGATCCCCGAATTCCTAAAACAAGACATGTCCACCATTGTCGAGCATGAATTGGCATCAAAGTTGCCTCCACTGCAAGACATTCTACCATTGTACCGTTAAGAACTTTCTCGGTAATATGATCCACCACCCGAGCAAGCACCTGACCTTGTAAAGTTATTAAAAACTCCTAATGCTCTTTGCTGTGAACGTGCAAAAAAACTGGCATCGTAGGTGACTAAGATAGTGTCAGGGTTGAGGATATTAGGAAGGGGATTGGAAAAGAGGGATCTAGTGTTAAGGCCGTGATTTCTGACTGAAAGAAGTTGGTCCTGGATCAGTTGAGTGTGGCTAGTAAAAGTGTCTGTGACTGGGTTCATAGGGAGGATGTTGGGGATCCTATTATCTTAGGAGACATGTCGAGAATCGCTAATGGCATGTCCCATAATCGAGTGGACAGAGAGAGGTTGTGTAGAGTTGTGGTTCTTCAAACTATTAGGAGTGCAAAACCATTGCTTATGCCATGCACTCCAGATCAGATTAAAAGCAACGAGAAAAAGGTGGGCTTCAAATTTGAATTTTCTAAAATGCAGTCATTTCTGAGTTGCCAAATGGTTTTGAGAACCACGACAAACTGAGATAGCAGGACATCTCTGGCAGTGGAGTGGGCCTTGGTTGTATCTCACATAAATGTGAGGTGAGTAATAACAGTGGGGTTCTCAAAATTTTTATTGAGCCAATCGATGGGGATAGGGGAAATTTTCCATAAAAGATAGATAACCGGGCATCTGAAGAAACATTAACAACATCCTCGGTGTGGTTACTGCAAAAATTGCAAGATTCCTCTATAGGAGTGTGGAGTTTGACTACATTGGTCATGGTGGAGAGTATGCCTTGGCCAATTTTTCAGGATAAGGAATAAGGTCGATGGGGGGGGGGGGGGGCAATCATTCGGAGAATTTTTTTATCCAGGAAATAAGAAGGAATGAGAGAAGTAAACCTTTATAAGGGTAAAAAAAAGAAGGCTTTTGTCGCACTTTTGACTTAAAGGGTGGCCCTTTTATCAAAGTCCATGTCAAATGATCTGGGCATTCCGAGGAGTGGATCCAGATATTCTGGATATCTAATGTCACGGGGCTCTGAATAAAGAGCATTAAACTGTTCGACATTCCAAAGGGGTTGCTAGCCTGGGTAAGAAATCCAGATGCCACAAATAGAATTAAGCCAACTAGAGATTTTCATATCTGAAAAACAGTCTGCAAGAATGAATTCATGGTTTAACCCAGCAATCATACCAAAGATTTGCAGTGGTACCAAATCTAATTCGCCACAGGACATGGTGTTTTATATTTGTCAGGGTAGAGAGATTGCCCCTCCAGCTAAAGGAGGCTAGAGACGGAGCTTTGGATAATTGGAAAATGCTCTTATTATTGAAATATAGAGCTTTGAGTTGAAGCACACGAGGATTGTTAGGTCTGAAAGGTTGCAAGTCACATATTTTTTGCCATCAAGGTGAGATTTCTTGTTCCTGCTAGGAGGAATATTAAGACCTCCAAGGCTTTTGATTTCGAGATGCGATCTCAGGTACACATATGTTTGGCGCATGACTATCAGCCTTACCGTTCCACCAAAAATTCATAGCCAGGTTGTCAAGGCTTTGTGGTGATCAGTGCGCGGTAAGAGAAAATTTTGCATAGTATAAATAAGGAATCGAATTTAAGATTGCCTTGATCATAGTAGTTTTACCCGCTTGGGAGAGAACTTTAGATTTCCCAACTTGAAATTTTTTGTGTTAACTTTGTCAAGCAGGAACTAGAAATCATTGGATTTCTTTTTTGAGTAAATGAGAGGGCTTCCAAGATATTTGGTCTTTTGGATTGTAAAATTTTGAGCTCAATATTTTGTTAATCATCTTAGAATGTCTAGGATGAATATTAGAACTGTAGAACACTGATGATTTATTAAAATAACCCCTTGACCAGAAGCCAGACAATATTTGTGGAAGATATCTTAACAGCATGGGCCTCAGCTAGGGAAGCTCGGCAGAAAATCATGATATCATCTACATAGAGCAGGTGACTAATAGAGGGAGAATTTCGTTTGATTTTAACACCTTTGATGAGATCCTCGAACTCGACCTTGGCCAGAAGTCGGAAAAGGGCTTCCGAAACAAGAATGAGGAGATATGGTGATAATGGATCTCCTTGTCTGAGGCCTCTCGATGGTTTGATTGAAGAGAGAGGAGATCCAATTCAGTAAAACAAGAAGAGTAGGGGTAGAGATACATTGATTGATCAATTATATCCAGTCCTCCGAGAACTTAATTGTGATAAGATCTGAGAGAGAGACACTCATTCCACTCTATCATAGGTTTTTGCCATGTCAATTTTGATCGCAATCCAGCCTTGTTTTTCTTACGGTGGTGTTTCATGTGAAAAGAATGTCTCATGGGCAAGACTGTTGTTATCTACTATAGAGCAACCAGGTAAAAAAGCCCCTAGGTTAGGAAAGATAATATGTTCAAGAAGGGTTTTAGGCGGTTAGCAAGGATTTTTTAGATGACTTTTGTAAATTACATTGCACAACCCTATATATCTAAATTTGTTAGGAGAGACAGAGTTGTTGACTTTCAAAAGAAGAGCTACAAAAGTCTCGTTGAGCTTGGGGTCCAGTTAACGGGTGCTAAAGAAATTTTTTACCATTTCGAGGATGCCAGATTTCACAATATCTCAGTAGTACTGGAAAAAGAAGGCATGGTAACCATTCGGTTCAGGACCTTTTGACTACCCATGTAAAAAACACTGCTTGGATTTTCTGAGTCAGATGGAACAACTATAAGAGCTTCATTATCAGCAATCGAGGATAACCAGATGGAAACAGGAGAGATGATGATCTAGATCGGGATCAGGATTGGAAGAAAGATTAAGAATGTTTTGAAGAGTAGTTGTTGAGGATGCTTGCCAACTGAATTTGGGTCAGAAGTGCCAACTTATCTACGTCCCTTAAGGCGAAGAATGACGATTTCTCTTACGGCGGAGTAAGGAGGCTAGATGAAAGAATTTAGTATTTCAATCTCCTTCGGGAAAGCTAGAATGTCCCTGATTTGTTCCCTCTAGAACAACTCTTACTCCAACTAAATAATTTCGACGAGTCGATCCTCTTAAGAAAAGCAACTGGCGAAGGGCATTAATCTTATAGAGAGACGGTTTGTTTTGAAGGTTCATCTAATGGTGTTTGGTTTCCAAGAATACAGAAGTTGGATAATTGGTTATACCTGAGTATCAGTCAAATACCAACGTGATAGGCCATGGTTGAGTATTTGAGTAAGAGAACTCCCTGGTATACAGAGCTCCTCTTAGTAGATGATGTGATTTGTTCATATTTTAAGTGAAAGTGGAGGGGAGTTGATTTGGGTTAGAAAGTATTTTCATTCTAATAAAATATTAATTATAGCGTTATTGCCTTGGTTCATTTTCATCTATAACTTGTTTCAAAAGTCTTTCAAGTATTAGAAGAGGAATGAGTTATAAATTAATTAATTAATTAATAATGATAAGAAAGGAGGCGGCTGGCTTGAAAAAAATCAAATCATTTCAATCAAACATTCAAAAAAAAAAAAAAAAAAATTTAAACAAAACATTAGAAGTGGAACTGAAATGAATCGGTGTAATTGTAAATGAGGTCATTGCCCTTTTTCTCCCCAAAACAAATATGTGCCGCACGTACAGGGAGTATGAATGACATCTAAATACTTGCTTTGCTGATTATGTATCTATTCTATTTTTATTCTCTTGCTTCAATGAAGGACCTTCTTCTTCATGTCCTAAATATCAGAATATATCTAAAATTCCCTAATTTCAAAAGCACTGTGATTACTGATAATAAAAAATATAAATCTAATAAATTGATCTTTCATATTGTACCAGGAGATCTAAACAAAAACAAAAGTGAGAGATAATAATCCAATCCAATCCAATCCAATTTGTACAGCCCGGCTAGAGTTTCAAAGCAACAGATAATAATAGTACAGGAATTCTAAATGGCAAGCAAATGAACGAGGAAAACCAGCGAGGGGAGTGAGGTGGAGGGGGGAGAACCATTTCACCCCCGATTGAAGGAAGGACCTCATGCAACTTTTTTCTACTACTCTGTCCAAACTTATCACAGGGAGAGGGAGTTCGTTAAATAAAATCCTTTTTCTCTCATCGTGGTTCTAATGTGATAGTTACTAGTACTAGTCCAAGTTATTGATGGCCCGGTGTCCTGTGTGATGGTGAGACTTGAGAGACAGATATTTATTTTCACAAGATTTAAAAATTGTTAACAAACAACCATCCTTTTGCATTAAAATTTTATTTTTCATAAATTAATTTGCATTACATTGAATTTTTTTAATGAACTGCCTAATCAGTTCAACAAAACATTATAATTATTAGAACTGGACTGAACTTGCGTAAAATTATTCTAACCAAAATCGATCATTTGTTGCAAATGAGCGATTTGCCCTTTCTCCCCCAAAAGTCTCATCAAGGAGAAGAGCTTTGCATTACCAGGCAGTTGTCAAGTGAGTATTAGCATTACAATTTTCCTTCTTTCTATTTATATTCAATTCACATTGTTTTGAATCTCTCTTTAATTTCTGGCAGATTTCTTAATGAAGTAAATAATAAATAGTCTTTGTTGACAAATGCTATGATCATTACTTCATACATTATGGATGTGTTTTGGCTGCAAGGCAAAATTAAATAAAATGAAATTTCCAATAAAATATTTTCTAGGTTAAAAAATTTGCACCCGAATTTTTTTTTTTTTTTTTTTTTTTCTTCCATTTCGTGCCTATTTTGCCACTATTGTAACAAATTTTTTGCTTCACAACAAAGACACCCTCAGATGCACTGAATATATGTTGTTAAAGTCAATCACCTTGTCAAGAGTTTTGTTAATCCCAAGAAAATTTTCCTTTAGGACATTGCAACTTATTTTTTGCATGTAAATTTGAAACATTTTAATTCTTACGTTTTGAACATATAATAGCATTCTACTATTAATTTAGTAAAGCGACCAATCGTATTTGTTAGTAAGGGTACCAAATTTTATTGACTATGAATTTGTTGATATATCTAAAATACTTGCTTGTTCACTTCTCGTGTCCTATGTTCTGTCACATGCTCTTGTTGAGTATGTATTTTTCTAAAGTGTCTTGGAGACCCTAGAATGTTTTTGCGTGGCGTCAAATTTAGGTTTAAAACTCCATCTTCACTGAAGTGTGCTACAATCTCTTTGCTTCAATGAATTAGTGAGGTGAATTTCTTCATGTCCTAAATATCAGAATACATCTAAAATTCCCTCGTATCAAAGTTATCGGACAATATAAATTGATCCTTCATATTCTACACAAAAATTGTCACAATTTCAACAAAAGGGTCATACTAAATTAGAGAGAATCCAATTTGTACATGTAATTCAGGCCTGGCTAGAGTTTCAAAGTAGCAGATATTCGAAGCAACAGATAATACTACAATGTATCCTGGGCACCACTCTCAGAAATCATTAATCCAAACAAGAAATATGAGTGAAAGCTTCCAGGACTCTTTGGGATGCTAAGTACGAATATATGTTTGAGTTGGACCTGGGGCAAATGAACTGATGACCAGTTACACCTTAATTTTTGTCTGTTAGTTAGGGTGTATGCATTAGCAGTTGATGTACACAACATTGAGAAGTTGGGTTTCAAACAATTTAATGGATATGATAACAAACTCAATGATTCATATGTGAATTGCATCCTTCATCAAACTAATTTGGCCATCACAGCTTCACAATTCCCGGCATTTTCATTGCAATTACCCAAATCTTAACCATGCCAGAACTGCTTGAAAATTAGCTTAGTGAAGTTCTGAACTTGTGTGCGATTCGAAAAACTTGTAGGGGCACACCTGCTTTTTCCTTCAGTAAATTTTAGTAGCATTCAGTGTCCAAAGGAGTACTGAAACTAACTATTAGAGCCTATCTTTCTTTCCTTGTCCTCAGTTCCCCTTCTGTTGAATCCCTCTCGAGGGTTGTATATTCGCTGTAAGCTTATGATAAATCATACAGATCCTATAAAAGCAAAAAACAAGGGCAATGTCACCTGGGTCCACGGGTTATAATATATTGCCCTTTCTCCAGGTCATAAACTGTCTTTAACTGCGGTTTCCACAATCTTGATGCATAGAATGCACCAGGAAAGCGAATAATACAATGGCAAAGAACGAAAAATATGTCACTGAGTTATTGCCAACAATGCCGCCCAGATTTTTGGCTCTAATTCACCGGGGCGGCAACACCGTTGGAGGATAAAAGCTCCTAGAGTCCAATCCATGGGGACACCTCCAGCGGGACCAGCAAATCTAATCCTGCAACAGTGAATATTAACTCATTATTACTATTTTGTTGTGTTTTTTTCATTTTTTTGCTTTCAAATAAAAAGCAACCACATGTACCTTTCTCGTCCATTGGGACTCAAGGCTGTTATTCAATAATGCCCAAAATGTAAGCAGAAGAAACAGTATCTTAATAGCTCCATTTCATCCACGCCCTTGTGTTCATCTTTCAGTTTACTCCAATCATCTTCACAATAGTGATGTCCAGCAGCCTCTACCTGTGACAAAGAAGCCTTATGTATCAGCCCAAAGAACTGTTTAGATTCACGAAACAATACATCCATAAGCACCAGTAAAATGGACTACAAAATAATCTTCGATGAGATTATACATACTATGCATAAAATGATTTAAATCCAAGAGATCTTTGTTTTCACCATTTTATCTCAAAATTTAAGTATCCAAGATTATGTAACGCCAAAAGAGGCAACAGAGATGCAATTGAAATGCTACTGACAGAAAGACGAAGCTAATTCTGTGTTAGAAACTGCGTACGGCATATCTCGAATTTAGCCAAACTGAAAGTAGGGAGCACGAGGAAGTCTGAGACCTTGGAGGTATAAAAGAAGTTCCCTGGAAAAGGGGGCTTCCCTTTGAAAACTTGGGGAAAGAAAGATGAGACACTACAAACAGGTGGCTGTGAGCATTCATCTGCAAAATTCATGTGGAAAGCATTATTAAATACCTTGATTCTCAGCTCAGATGGCAAGTCAAAAACCAGATAGACAGATATTCTATATCACTTGGCCAAAATTACAAGACAACATACAAGGCATAACTCAAAGAATTATATTAAAGTATAATACTATTCTATAACTCTCAGATACTTGGAAAACTACTATACTTTGGTGAGGTTCATCCTCTCTTATACTTCCACCCTCCTGGAAATCAGGTGTAGGTAAGTTTACTGCCCTCCCCACTCATTTTCATTCAATCTATCATATATGTTTCCTACACAAATAATATATTGTCAAAAATCGTATTTCAGTCCTTGCTAATTCCCAACTTCCCTATCACCCCTCCCCTATTCTATTACATCATCAAATAGGCTCTGTACATATGGGTAAGTTTGATTTCATCCAACTCTTTCTGAATTATCAAGTTAGGATTTTTTGTCCTTTATATATATATATATATATATTAACAGCTAAGAGACTCTATCCAAATTTAACTTTCTTTGAATAACCATAATTTCTTGCATCAATTGTGACTGTACATTGCATATATTAATTCATACAGATTCTACCCAATTCAATCTCGTTTCCCTTATTAAAAGTCTTCAATAATGGTTTAATAAAAATGCTTAACATATATATATTAGTTTCTATTATATTTTAAAGAATCACATACCGCCCCCCCCCCCCCCCCCCCAAAAAAAAAAAAAAATCTGGCTCCACCACTGCACTTGTACACGTAGGATACTCTACGTACTTATTTCATAAGCTGCCAAGTGTCTAGTAGAACTATAATCCTTTTTAACAATGTCAACAGTAATCTTCTTAGATCCTTCATCACAATTCATTCCAACAACCTGCATGATACAGTGGGACAAGAGAATTTGACACCCTAGGTGAGGAATACTACAATAACTTCAAATGCTTCCATAAAACCTTAGTAACTGTTTTATAACTTTATAGGACAATTTGGAAGTGTTTAATAGAAGAGTTTTGAGTGGCAAAAGATGATAGATTCGAACTAATAAATAAACAAAATTGATAATGCGACCTTCGAAACTACAGAAATTGACAATAAACTAATAAACAAAATAATTTCTATTCAATCAACCAAGTAACCATGGGCAACCTATGCCCCTATTTATAATTAACCTACGTTCAAAATAGAACCCTAAACCTAATAGGAAACGAATGTAAGAACCCTAATTGGTATCCCTAATACATATATAATAATAATAATAATAATAATAATAATATAATAATAATAATAATAATAATAGAATTCCCAATATTGATAATATTACTAAATATCCTAATTACATAAAAAATGTCAAAGGCACACTCAGAGATTGGACAATGTTTTAATAGCTGCATACATGGCTTTGGAGAAGATTGCAACATGCAGTAACGTGGACACTGGACAGTTTAGAAAGAATAAATAATAGTGTTTTATAACACGGTCTCCACTCTCCACTAAGCAACTTGTTTCACTAGAATGAAGATGTAAGGCTGGCGTAGAAATACAATGGTTGTTGAAAAACTTCCATTGGAGTTCATGTTTTGTTGGGATAATTGTGTTTTATCATTTCTGTATCTTTGGATGCGAGTGTCGCTTGGTGAACTCCTCCTTTACTGAAGTTTGGACATGCATTCACCTGTTTTTTAGTGAAAATTTGTGTTTTGCCTGATCAAAATACACAAATATGGAAGATCATGTTGGCAAAGCGCAGTTTAAGGCAAGTTAATGGAATTCTGATGGGACCAAGTTGACTACACACTAGTCTCACACAGGATGTGGAAGAATACAGATTTGAGTGGATCCATGCACTTTGTAACTTCCCATGTCCATGCTCGAACAGCCTTAGATATGCCACCAAAGGATTTTGAGAGTAAAATTCAATTAAAAAATTACCATTTCTTTTGTGCAATGATGAACAGAAAATTACTTCTTTTGTGCAATGATGAACAGAAAACTACCATTCTTTTGTGCAATGATGAAAAGAAAATTACCATTTCTTTTATGCAATGATGAACAGAAATTACCATTTCTTTTGTGCAAATATGCTGAAACTTCAGATCTGCATGCAGCAAAGTTCCCAGCTGAATTGGATGCTAGAAGTTTCTTTTCACTTGGATTCGCACTTCCACCGTATCCTTTGGGAATGCAGGGGCCCGTTATACTTCTATCACTAGAATTCAGAGCTGCATATTTAGCAAAGAGGATTTACAAGAGGACATAAATACTACATTACTTTTCATGCTCATCTTAAATTAAATATCAACAATTCCACACCAACCCATGTTTCTAACCTTCTAAGAAACATATAGCAGCAGTGAAAACTATACATTTCAGTGGAAGCATAGTAAATAAGTACAGAGTGTCCAAGCATCAAATTCTGTTTATGCAAAAACAATAGAAAGGAATGATGCATTTCTATGCATAGTAGATTTGCAGTTCTCTCTAACTTCCATCTTTGGAAAGTCCGACAGAAATTTCATTTAAGTGTTGTGCGAATGCATGGCACCAAGTTCCAATTCAGGCATTCTTCCTAGTTGGATTATGGTCCTCCAAAAATGTCATCCAAGGGAGGGAGGTTATCACCCTGTGTCAGACCTTTCCCCTCCAACTCTCTACCCATGAGAAAATTTCCAGTTCTGGCATTCTTCCCAGTCCAGATCTGGTCCTCCCATCAAAAATGGTTTCCGTGAGATGCTCTAATCCTCTGCTAGACCTTCCCCTTTGAGTTCCCCATGATCTATGTAGTCAAATTATTAATCGGGCCCTAATAGGTTTGGAGAGATGTGAGATTAATCAGGATTAACTGAAATTTAATCAGACGATATTTTACAAACATATTGTTCTCTACTCTTCTAAGTAATCAGTAATGTGCACTACAAGGAAGGGAAAATGAACATTAATGCATAATGTAAGTATGTAATAAACATAACAAGTCAGAACTTAAGGCAAGTTATAACAAAATTAAAAATTCAATTTCAGATAAAGTTAAGACTCAACTTCTAATTTTTTCCTTTGATCCTCTTTATCTCTTCTCTTCAATCTATTATATATCCTCTCTTCAATCTTTCTCTCTCTCTATTTTCTTTACGCGCTCTTGACATTGTCATAATGAGTAGGGTATTGATGAGATTAGGTTTAAAAAAAAACCCTTAATTTTCTTTTTTATCTATAACATATTTCCATAAATCAATTAAGCAGTAACTGAAACTCGACCTGAGATGATTTAAAACAATTAATTTAAAAGTCATAATATGCTATTAGAGAGAAGTGATTAACCACTGGTGTAATAACACAACCCTTGAGGAGACGTCAAATAGTTGGAAACTCCTATGCTCATAAGAAATGTGCAAGATCTCATATATGAAATATCCGTATGAGGAGTCATGTCCATATAGGCTATGTGCTATTAAACTTGCTTGCTGTCTACAACTTACAATATTAAACTCACAAAGAAATTGCTAAAGAGAGAACCAACACCATTAGTCACTCTTTTGGTAGGGGGGGTTGACAAGTGGATCTTGCTCATAGTGAAGCTAAAAGTTCTAGGTAACGTTATATACAGAGAGAGCATCTAAGTCTAAGGAGCAACACGATCCATCATGTTCAGGTATATGATAAATCATGTTCCGGTATGCTTGTGAATAGTTGACTTTTAATCATTTAAAATTTTGAAGCTTGTTTTTCTCCAGCCATTCAAATACCTTGACTAGTGCAAAATAAATAGCATACAAGGTTTCTTTTTTGAATACCATTTTTTCATTGTATATCTGATGCAAAAGGATAGCTAAAGAACCTTGACAAGGTTTCTGTGAGAGGTTATTATTTATTCTTCTGATTACTGTGCAATGAGAATTAAGGGATTTGAAGAGTAGACACGTAAATGATCATGATGTCTTAATTTGACTAGATGTTGAAAATTGCATTTTTTTTAAGTAAATTCGTTTATAACCGCGCGCAACGATTACAAATGGATCTCATAATAATCCTCTAGACGAATGTCCTTCAAAAACAAATAAAGACATTAGATTTCGCTCTACATGCCCTCTCCACCCACAGCCAGCCGTCATTTCAAAGAACCTGCTATTTAGACTAGGGTTCATTTTTTAATTCCTTCTTCCTTAAAAAAATAAAAAATTGTAACACATTCACCTCCCTCATTTTCTTCTTTCATGATCTCCAAAAAAAAACCTTCTCTTTCTCATCTTCTCATGCACCGTCCCTTCCAAAACAAAGTATCTTGGGGCATTTCTAACTTCCATGATTGATAGTCTAAAACAGAAACACCATTGTCATCATACTTCCAACTCAAAGATGGAGTAGCAAAATCAAAGATGAGAATAATCTCTCAAAATCAAGGAAGCACAGACTCTTCAAAACTTGTTGTATCCGTGTCCGACACATATCCGATACACGACACACCTCTGACACGCGTCGGACACTTAGTCAACGTGTTGGCAGATGTCAGACACATGGTCAACGTGTCAGACACGCCTCCAATACACCGGCTGGAACTTGGTTAGGACACAGTCAAGACTCGAAAACCAACTTATTTTATTTTTACTTTTAGATGTTAGCAAATAACCACATAATATAATGGTTGTTGATCCATCTGAAGTGAATGGCTATTTCAATTGTGATTTAAGACAAATAGGGCAAAAAGCTACTAAAGCATAGTGGTAGTCTATGTCTCTTCTTAATCTGTGTTTCTCATTTTTCTCTCATTTGTTTCTTCTCTCCTCTACTTCTTCTCTACTATACTTTTCTTTACTTTAATTTTTTTTCTTGCAATGTCATCTTCTTCAAAACAACTCTAGGAAGGTACTTATTAGATTACTATTTATATTTATATAACTTATTAAAAAAATAGTATAATGTATACTCGAGTCCTAGTTTTTGAAAAATTGCCGAGTCGGCGTGTCGTGTCAGAGTCCGACACGACGCATGTGTCCGTATCGATGCATCCTTGCCCAAAATAGATAAGTGTTTTTTTTTCCTTTAAACTAACTTAGTCGAAATAGCATTCCCCCATTAGCAACAAGTTGAATTTATTAATAACTCCAAACCAAACTTGCAACATCTTAAAAGCATAAGACCCAAAAAAAAATGGATACCCATTAGGGCTATCAGTGGATCGGATTCGAGTCGGAATTGTTAGAAATCCAATTAAAATTAAGCATAGCCAAATCCAAATCCGAGATCCACCCGACTTCGATCCGAAATAACTTAATTTTACAATTTTCATACTAAAATAATAAAAAAAAACTCTTTCAAGTTACTTTTCTCCTTCATAATAAACTAAATAAAAATAAATAATTGAAATCACCAAAAGGCCCCCATTTCTAAATAATACAGGCAATATTTATAAAATTATTATTTTCATAATACTTATACAATTAGGATTATTATTGAATTGGATTTACTCAAATCCAAATCCAATCAAATAAGAATTTCATATTGACTTTTGAAATCCAAATTTGAGAAAACCAAATCCGAATCCAATTTTTTTCGGATCGGATTGGATGAATTTTTAAATAAAACCCTATCCATTGATAGCCCTAATCCCCATTAACATAGAGATGATAAAATAAAAATAAATCCATTAACGCTAGTAAATGAGAAACATAAAACCACGTTCATAACAGCACATTCATGGCATTTTGTTAAAAAAGTTTATTTATTTGGTTCTCCACAACACCCCAAAAATAGAAAGGGACAACCCTCCAAAGAAACTTCCCTTTTGGGGACAAAAACGATTGAACCTTTCAACATATCAAGAACATATCCAGTAGGCAATGAAAAATATGCGGTGTAATGTTGTGTAAAGCTCTCTAAGTAAATAGAAATATTTTTATTTATTCTGAGTTGTTTGATAATCTCTGAAATCTAGATATCTTGGCGTGGATATTTTTCCTTGAAAGGGGATTCTAACACCAGAAATAAATACATATAAATTTTCAGATATTTGTGGTGATTGGTTGTTAAGTTATTACTTTTTTTTTTGGCGAGCAAACACACAATTCATTGATAAAAGCAACACAGGGCTTATTGAGGGGCTCACATGAGAACCAAACGAAAACATAAAAATAAGATTGTCATTAGATGAACCGGAACATAATAGAGTTAAAATGGAAAAAAGGGATATCAAGGAGAATTATCCAAGATGTTCCCATCTCCCAATGTTTCCCTTTGATTTGAACGAACAAAGCATCCACCATGAGCTTGACGTCCCAAAAAAACTCTTATGTTTCTCCTTGCATAACCCAAATCACAAAATGAAACTTCTACATCAAGTCCACTGTCCCACCCTCAAAAGATGATTGTTTTTCCACTGAACTAACCACTCCCGAATGGATCCTGTAATCTATTTTTTACCCTGAACTCGGAGGAGAGACCAAACAGGTTGTTAAGCTTTAATATGGAAAGATTTTATCTTTTCATTTCTAACTAGCTTAGAACAAAAAATCATGGTTTCATTATCTTAGCATATTCCTTCTTGATTTGGCCACCGCAATTTTTTTTGTTATCTCCACAACTATCGTATTCCTTCTAGCAACCATTACAGAGACCTCCCCTTTCTTGCGTCCACTTTTGAGCTTTTTGATGGAGATGGGAAAATTTTTCCAACAAAGGTATAGTGGCTCATGGCATTTTAAGATTTTCTTCACGTTAAATTGCATTAATGATCCATCATTTCGTCCACAATCTCATCCTATATTTTCTATGAAGGAGAAATGGCAATACTTTTTTTTTAACTAACAAGTGCTAAAAAGCAGAGAGTACAAGCCCACGACTGAAAGAGAATCCAAGAACAAACAATGACACCATCCTTGTTTTCCTTAAAGTTTTCAATTTCAGATAAAGAGCACTTTTTAAATCAACGATAAGAGAATACTTAATGACTGAGCACAACCCTTTTTTCCTCCACCTTGAAATCCTCAAAGAGTACCAGTCTGTCCATGAGTATGAAGCAAGTCCTAGCCCACACTCCACCACACCAACTCACGTGGACTATGTAGTCTTCATCCAGTTTCATGAACTTGTAAAAACAAGTAGAATGTAACCTTTCTATTGAGGACCATACAACTTTTAAATTGAACATTCCACTTCAAAATCCTAACTATTTTGTCTACCTTGTGCCAAGGACAGCCTTGTTGGGATGGACGATCACTATGTGCTTGTGAATTTGGATTGATCTTCCAATGCCTACCCCTTAGTACCTTAGAAACCCAAATTGCAAATTCTAGTCAACAGCCATGTCTCCTAGACCTAAATTTTAAAACCGCACAAACTATATATCAAAAGAAACGCATCGAGAAAAAAGCTAAAACGCTATTTATGAAGTAAAGTAATTCATGACCGATTGGCTACAAATAGCCTTTCTGATCAAATTCAGATGACAACGTCCAAATTGTTCGACAGAGTTCTGATTGAATGGTAACTTGCTCCTTTGTCGATCCAGGGAGCCACGGACAGATTTCTTTCTTAGGAAATTCTGAACTTTGATTATATAGACCCAATCTCTTAGGCTTTTGCACACACGAAATTGACTATGTTTTTAGATGTTCCATGGGATTTTTTGTCGCCAAAAACTCTCCCTCTCATGGTATTTAAATAAGAAGTTGTTTAATCCTTTTGATATAAATCCATCGTGGGTCTCTTCTTTCTTCTCTTTCACCCTTCACCTCTTCGATGAGACTTCTAGGTGTGACTGAAATACTTGCAAAACCCTTCTTTTGAAGTGTTTAGTGACAATCCAAGGAATCAAGGTGTAGGGTTGAAGGGTTCAGTTGAAGGAGTTGCACACGCGTATCTATAGGTGATGGAATTTCATTCAGTTAGAATACCTATGGACTAACGAACGAGAACTAGTTAACTGCAACACAACTTCTCGTTGTATATCTCTTTGATATAGTGGATTTAGCGAGGCCTTGTAATGGCAGAGAGTCATGCCACCGAGGAAACCAATTTATTGTCCAAGGTTTCTCAGTGATCAAAATCTTGAGCCTCTTATTTATATTCCAGCACTTTATTCAGATATTGACTTTTATTACTGAATCAATCTTTGAACCAATATGGTAAAGCTTTGGCAACATGACATAACTGAATCTGAAAATCAGATCAAATTTATTAAAGAATTTCTTATCAACAATACAATTCGTTTAGAATTTCTGATATTGTTTACAGTAAGTATAATTAGTTTGACCAAGTTGAAGGGAGTTCTAAAGATGAACTCCTGTTCCATCAAGTTAAGACCTAATATGATAGTGATAGAAGCTATATAAATAAGATCTTCTTGAGTTGAATCCTCCATCTATTACAGACTCTGATGAGATCACAGTTAAAAACTTAATATCATTCTTTAACTTAATAAGGTTTGAAGATGTAATTAACCTAATAACATTGCAGGTCAAGAAATGAAATTAATCTCTGTTTCAGTAAGCAATCTTCAAATAGCTACGTCATCAACTAATTAACACGGATATGGTAGATCACAAACCTCCAACACTTTTTTCTTGTTTGGAGATAACTACCATATCAAAATACTCACATGATGACAAAAGTTTAGAATGATCCAGCAGTGATTCCCAGGCCATATCCTGCAGCAGAACAATGACACATCATTCCACAAATGCTTCAGAAGTGAATAAAAGCAATAGTTGCAAAAATGTATACTTAAAATCACTTTGTGGGTACACGTTAAAAGCAATTGTTGGGGGATATATGGAGATATCTTAAGACACAGTACCCTAGCACTGGATGTATACTTGTAAATTTTGACTCTATAAATACAATAAACTTTTGTTTTACTGATTAAAAAAAATTTTAATTGTTGCAAACTTGCAATTTTCCATGCAGAAAGATCAAAGTTATCTCAATCTTTTCTTTTAAACCAAGAAAATAAACTGTAATTGCTGCCCAAATGAAACAGATGCGCAGGCTTATTAATTATCAACATTTAGTGTCAAATAGAATATACTTAGTTTACGCATACCAACATACCAGCCATCAATGCCAGGGAAAATGATATAAAGTCCATCTGAGCTGAGAGATCTTCATAATGAGTTTGGTCGCTAAATGCACCATGACTTTGCTCAAACATCACCACCTTTCTACGACACCACTATGAAATCTATGAAGGAAAAGTTGATTAATATTCAAAAAATTGAATACAAAGTTTTACATATAACTAGCTTTTTTAGCACATGTGTTGCACACATTTGTATCCTTTAAGTGCTCAAACAAATCTGAACGATGGACTTCTTCCCTCATATTTTTCATATTTGTAAAAGTGTTATCGCTTGTGAATGCAGTGCATTTTCCCCCTCCAAACAGCTCCGCAACATGATTTTTTTTCCTCTTCAAAGTGGTTTTCTCTAGCATCATGCTTAACTCCAAATGATAGGATAGAGTTTCCTCAACGCCTTTTTTTTATTTTGTATTGTCAACTTAGTGACGGGGACATATGTGAAGAGAAAATCGAATATCCACTATCAAAAGACTCGGAAGAAATGATGGAACAAATCGATGGATATCAAAACCTTCAGATCAGGTATATTACGTATATCTAGAAGGCTTAATCGAAACTCATATTTTACAAGAAATATTTTATGCAATTATAATAAAATAATTTTTATGATTATTTTCTTAGTGTCAAAATACAATTTGCAGGGAAAACTTTCATATTGCTAAAAAAAAAAAAAAATTCGAGTTCCTAAAATTGCTCCACTTGGTCCAACTTTGACAATGTTTTGTATTTTATAAATAACAAGTCTTTTGGAAGACAAAATTGGTTTTTCTCCTATTTTGCAATTGAGAATGGTTTTTGAGAAAGAGTTTTATGATTGAGAGAAAAAAAAATCTTTTGAAGAAAAAGAACGCAAAACTTTTTTCAATCTCCCTTCTTCAAAAGGAATTGATTAAGTTTTCCGTCTAATGACTCCTTTATCTCTTTGCTTTGGTGGATTCCGGTGTGCTTAGCTTCGGTGGATTCTGAAGTGCTTAGCTTTGGTGGATTCTAGAATGCTTAGATTTAGTGAATTCTAGATTGGTGAATGATTTGAGGCAAAGCTACGATTAAGGACTTGAGTATTCGATTGGAGATGGTACAAAGGCGTGATAGTTGAAGACGACAACAAAAGGGATTGCAGTCATTGATCTAGGTTGTGGGAACATCTAGTAACTTGTACTAAAATTTGATTGATAGTATACTTTTGCTCTCGATGTCCCGTGGTTTTTCCCTCTTAACAAGGTTTCCACCATAAAATTTGGTGTCAATCTTAATTTCCGCACTATGTGATTGATAACATACTTAACTGACCGCTCTATTTATGTCCTCACCAGTTGAACTTCCAGAAACAAAATTCGTGAGGCAAAAGTGCATGGTCTATTCCTTCTTCACTAGCTTTGGCTTTTACAAATCAAATGTTGCAGCTACAAAGTTGTTTTTTATGTATCATCATCTCCGTCCTAAATATCAAAGCAACATAATGTCGTTGATTAGGATGAAATTGTTTGATTATTAACTCAGGATTAGCCAAGTCCAAAGCCACAATCCACACACACCTACTTCCCTCACAATCAAATGTTGCAGCTACAAAGTTGTTTTTTTATGTATCATCATCCCCGTCCTAAATATCAAAGCAACATAATGTCGTTGATTAGGATGAAATTGTTTGATTATTAACTCAAGGTTAGCCAAGTCCAAAGCCACAATCCACACACACCTACTTCCCCCACAGTAACTTTTTCCCTTTCCCCTCCCTCCCCCTATATCTATCTCACCATGGTTTTAAGAAACATTATGAGGCTACGATTTGAGACTCGCCTCACTTTGAGGCTTATGGATAACGAACTAAGGCTTACCCCTCATAGGTGTTTCAACAATTGATTAATTAGTACCGGTTGATCCAAGTATTTTTTATTAAATCATATACTAATTGAGTGAGGTTTACAACTCACGCTGAAAGAGCCAGTTCCCCGATCAAGATTATTTTTTAACCTTGTATCCCACTACAATTTTTTCCTCACGCAGTACACTTCAACCATGCCTTGTTCCCCTTCAATCCAATTAAAATTTAAATCCATTATAACTATCATAAACACCAGATTTTTCACTTTTACCCCTTTAAGTATTGTTAGTTTCCAATGGGACAACTAAGACTATCGAAGACGGGAAGATACAACCACACTGCAACACCCTCTTTTTGGGAAGGCTAGAGTTCATGAGGTATGGCTTGTTCCATCACAATTTTCTTGCAAATGTTCTTCAAATATTACAACATACCAAAGTTAAACAAATAGTATCATCTTCACTAAAACAAACACTAACATCTTTACTAAACCAAACACTAACACTCTGCATATGTCAAAGTGCTTACAAGTCAAAGCAGAAGGGATGAAAAGACAAATAGTCTATTCAGTCAACTTTCTAAATACCAACCAATGTGAGGTGGTACACTAATCGATTACCAAATCGCGACCCAAATCATCTCTGAAGAAATTTAGCAGCAACCCAAATAGAAAAAGACCTAGTGAAGTAGATCAATCAATATTACCCAGTAACCAAGATCGAAGAAGAAAACCAATAGACTAGTAGAAAAAATGCAAATCACAACAACCTAATCTTAGTGAAAAGGGCCAATCGATCGCGCAACCCAAAAGACAAATAAGTTTGCAGCCACCCAAAGAGATTGTTCTGTGAGATGAATATCATTGTTGTGTTTATTTGTGAGTTAGGGTGTCGCGCAGAAAGGATTAAAAGAGTGAAGGCAAGGAGAAGACTTTTTCATATTTTATTTTCATCAAGATATATACAGTTGAGGTGAAAAGAAGCATTTAAGTTAAGCTAGTTTGGGTGACACACAACTCACAATCCAACATTAAGGAATTTCTTTTGTAGTATAGATCTGTATCGCCTAAAAGTATCTTAAAGAGATTATGGTTCAAAAGTACGCCCTTAGTTGACTTAATTCAAATATTTAAGGGGTTTTTTTTTTGATAAACACAATCACAACCTATAATTTCGTTTTCAATTATTCCTAGTTTCCCGCACTAAACGCAACACACAGAAAAAGAAGAAGAAAACCAACCATCCGATATTGATTAGCGACTGTCGTAGCGATACTTGAGGAGGTTGCAAGCTATTGCAACCTCACACAAGGTCACCAAAGTTGCTTCACTTAAACCAAGCATGCTCGACACCGACTTCAAACTACCAACATTGAATGCTCCTCCTATGCCACCACTATGACCAGTTATGCCACGCTCCTTACCACAATTCATTTTCCTCCTCCCCTCCCTCAACCACCACCACCCAAGTTGTTCACCTTCCCCTCCAACGCCAATGCCCAACTTAAGCTTGATTTCATGTATCAAATCAAGCACATCGGCATTAGAGAAGATCACAATCCGGAAAGGGTTTTCGATTTGATCCACCACACAAGAAAGAAGTTATCAATCACAACATCTCAAAAAGCCCTTGATACCCTCCCTTGAACATTGAAGAGCTGTTAGATGGGTAGATCTCCAGCCCCTCAAGTTTCAATGAAGCCTCACTACAAACTCCAGAAGGCGCTTTCAATAGCATACAATACTTAACTAATGTAACATCACCAGATAGGACTGATTATTGATTTGAACAGTGTTACACAACACAACACTCTTCTTATTGTTCTCTCTTGGAGGAGGGATCGAACTGACAATACGCTTTAGCTCAAGTGGTGTCTCGCAGGTGTAAACCGAAATGCAAAGAGCATTCAATGGTAAGATTTAGTTTCCATAGGTGTTTTCAAACCCCTTCAAAATCTCCATTAGTACAGACATTGGAAAAATGAGAGGAGAGAAGAGAAGGCGAAGATAAAAGCGAGCAAAGAGGATTGAGAAAAATAGGACTCTCTCTCTTGTCTGAAAATAGGACTTTCTTGTCTTAATTCTAATATTTAAGTGAGTTATGACCCTTATGGGTTATGCAACTTGCAAGTTTGGAGTTTGAATCTGTTCAACTATTGGATGTGGATTTCTATTTTCTTTACTCGAAATAGACACTTATCATGCGCCTCACATCTATGCCTCATGCCTGACGTTATGCCTTCTCCAGTTAAAATCCATGGATGGATGGACTCGTCATAAAGAAAGAAGTACCAATGAGAAGCTGATAGAGACAAACGATGTTAAAGCTAACTAATGAAAAGGAAAAGGAAACTAAAGGAAACAATTGCTATTTTGGGTATTTCCCTAATGCTTGTCCAAAAGTAATTGACTCAAGTCAAAGTTAACTTTATCGTTTAAAGTCTAACTCCTACCAGTTACACCTTTGAAGTTTGAATACAAAATAATAATAATAATAATAATATTCAGAAATTTTTAAAAGGTTGGTAGCTAGAATCCAACCCTAATGGCGTTCAGAAGTTGTAAAAAAGTTAGTAACTCGACTCCGAACCCACATGCATACAACAAAATCTATCTTAAAAAAAATGACCTGACTGATTTGAGGTATGCTTTGTGCATAAAGATTGTAAGTTATTCCAGCTATTTTGAGAATTCTTGAGAATTCAACAGAAAGTGGTTTTCTTGAAGCAAATGTAACCTGCATGTCACAAAAGAACTGGATCAGTTTTGGTTTAGGGCAAAAACTTTGGCAAAATGTAGTTCCTGATTGAAAACTTTCAACTATGACCAAATATTTTCTTTAATCTCAAATTTTCATCGATAAAGAATTTCTAAACCGAAATAGGACCGAGGATAGTAAGCATCAATTATCGATCGTGAGAATGAACAAAAATGAGCAATGTAGCTAAAAGATAAACTTTAACTTGTTTCAAATAATAATTCCTTTGCAATAAAATTTTTTCTCATTTCTCCTTAAGTCGCTGGAAGATTAAACTTTTCTAGCATGGGTTGCTATGCAAGGAATCTAGTATGCACAGAAGTAAGAAAATGAATGATCAAGCTTCCTTGGGGGCAAGCTAAGTCTATGGTTTATACATAAATAGGTGGTAACTGGTAAGTTAATCTCTCGCACGATTTTCCAATCTTCTTCGTAGCGAAATCAAAACTCCAAAGCCCCAGTCTTTTGTTTCATTGACATCTCCTTTCTCAATCCTATACTCAATTTTTTTTAATAATCACAATTAATCAAATACAAAGCCAACAAAATAAGTTCATATCATGTAGTCTTTTTGGGTGAATAGGATA
>QNQO01006226.1:0-57876 GCA_003290165.1 Berberis thunbergii
GCTTAGAAAGTAGGAGTCTGATAAGTGCTATTAATGCCTGATCACGGTGACTTGCCAGGGTTCATCGTCCAACTACAGACAATGATCGCCAAACCCAACCATAGTTTAGTCAGTTATAACTAATGACAATAACTTTTGGTCTTTCTTACAGCTCAGACAGAGCCTAGGAAACTCAACTCAAACAATTCACAAGGACCATCGTCCAATTATTTGCAACGATGCACACGTATGACCATAGTCTGACTAATTTGCTTATAGTAGCAGCGACAACTACTGGTCTGATCCACAGTCTAGCCCGCATATGTAGATTAAAACAATAGATCTCAAAGACGAATCAATTATACGACTTCCTGACTCAGAACAATCTCTTGTCTAAAAGCTAGTAATGCAGTAAGACAAAGCAGAAAAAAAAACCAGCAGGGAAAGTCAAAGAATACGCAAATACATAATGTTTTTCCAGCATGCTATCTTTTATTAATAAGTCAAAAATACAAAGTTCACTCCTCATCAGGAGGGGATTCAGATACAACGGAGCTGGATTTGGTAGGAGAAAAAGTAGGGGATGCATCTGCATGCACTACCCACGGATGCTCGGGTTTTGATCACCTTCTTCTTCTGATTGATCACCATTTTCTTTTGATTGATCAGAGACTTCTACAGACTCCACGAAATACAAATCTTTATAATGAGAGAGATCACATTCAGGATGTTCTTCCTTCATCAACTACAACAGCTCCAGACATCCATACACAACTTTGTTGAACTCGAACGTGCTCTGGGCTTTTAGAAGCTTTTCCTTACGCGCCGCAATTCAGCAAGCTCTTGCTCCAGCTGCTCCAACTTCCCCAATAGTGTGTCAGTTCTAGATCACTAGGCACTCAAATTGTCTTTCACAACATCTAGCTCATTTTGCACCAGAAGGAGTTGTTTTTCTGTTGTCCGCAAACTCTTAGCATTAGAGTCAACGTCGGCCTCTAGTTGCTGACATTGGCCAGCCCACTCGAACTTTTTTTTGGCCTTCTCAGCACTCAAAGCTTCCACCTCAGCCTGCACCTTGGCTGCAGCCCCCGAGCAGAATGTAAGTCATGACGTTCAAGGTTCAGTTCTTCTTCGAACCTGGCCCTCGTGGACATTGCTTCTCTTCCAACTCGGACTCAAGCGTTTCCAAGCGAACCCTTTGAGCATCTCTTGTCTTCCAGACCTCGCTCCATGGTGTACACCCTCTCACGAGCAGCCTCAACCTCCGTTCCAATGATGGAGACTTGGCTCAAATATGACATTCCAAGAACGAGATATTTTTGCCCCATGTCCATATGTTCTCCTAATGTATCGCCTGTTGGCATCGGAACTCAATTTTCCAGCCAATCATTCCACCTACTGATATGCTTCTTTGAGGCATAAGAAATATCAACCTCTTGGTGTCAGGCTTGGTTGCTCATCTTCAGCACATCCGGAACTAATAGGCTGATCCGCGCATCCGGATTGAGGTCGTCTGGGATCAGAATTACTCCAGCACTGCACTTCACTGTCTTCACCGCAGCAGGGCCCTCGTCCATGGCCTTCCTATTGCTCACAACGATCGGCCTCAATATAGGATCGAGATCGAATTGGAGGACATTAGGGGCTTCCCAGAGAAGATTTCTCGTCGTAAGGTAACAGTTAGACGACTTTTCACCAGGCTGGGAAGACTCGTGATCCAAGGACGGGTTGTACTCAAAATCCTTCAACGAAAAAGGACGAGTCAGACCAGCATCTGACAAAGTCGCCACACTGCCTGCAGCAACAGGTTGTTCATAACCTTTGCCTGACCGGTTCTCAGCTTCGTTGCATCTTCAACTCCCACCATTAACAGATACTCTTTCTCCAAGTCGGGAAGAGAAATACGACCCTTGTCTGAGCATCCCGCCCCTCAAAAACAACAGTTTTCGTCCCAGCGGACGAGTTGAGAACTTGACCCACAGCTTTGTGTTTCCCTTCTTAAAGGACCGAACGCTCACTAACAGGATAAGTTACAACACGAGGCTACTTGGAGCGCACAGAAGATGATAGTGTTTCATTCAACTCCATTCTCCTTGACGAGCTCGAGATCTTAACCTTCGGGAGCTTCCTCTTCTTTGAAGAGGGCTCACCTTTGGACTTCAGCTTCGAAACTCTAAAAAAAGTGGGAGCCTCATGCAAATAAGCCCATAGTCTACTGCACTTGATATTAGAAGACTAAACGACATCCTCTACCCACATTCGAGGCATGCCACCAAATTTATTCATGGTTGCCTCATCCTCAGAAGAAACGGGCGTAGTTACAAACCTCCCTACAAAAACACGAATAACAATTCAATATGCAATTAACACTGGCAAGATCGAGAGCGTAATTAAACTTACTCAATTTCTTGAACTCTTGCTCGATCAGACGATCAGCAAGCTCAAAATACTTTGAGTCCGCAGAGGCCATGAAACAATTCTTCTGCCAGAACTTAAAGTCATCACGTTGATTGCCAAAATAGTCTAGTGATGTTAGCACACACATAACATGCTCGTTTATTCGAGAAGTGAGCAGTAGGATCACCCTCGGAGACACTCGAACACCAGCGTCATTCCCCCTAATCAGAATGGCGATCACCATCCTATACCTGTTCAACACCAGCTGAGCGGGCGCGATGCCGAAGTAAGCCAAGAAGCTCCAAATTTCCTTGATAACAAGAAAACAGACGCTCGATTGCAGCATACCTCGGTGCAGACAAATAAATCATTTTGGAGGAGACAACAGCGTCTGACCAGCATCTAATGTGAAGAGCACCAGATCCCATGTGTTTCACGAAGGGCTTCCAGAGTCGACTCGGATATTGACCTCTCCTCAAAAAACTTACGGCCTTTAGCAAACAGTTCACCATAAAGTTGATTCTGACTTGCCATTGAAGAACGTACAAACTTTCGATCAACGAAGTTGAGCAAAGTCGAAAGCACAGAAAGCGAAACGACAAACCAGAGTCTTTAAGATCGAATAGTAAAGAAAATAAAACCTTGCAGAGAAGAGGATCTATATAGGAAACTAAATTTCCATTTTTTTCTTTGAACAAACGCGCGCCCATTAAATGAAGCACGCCGCTCAAGGAGATGATTCAGATTCAAACCAATCATGACTACTTAGGTTCTCTACGACAAGATTTGATGGACCGACAAACTGGCCTGCCAACTCGGGGGAAGTAGCTGATGATACACCAAACCGTCTTTTAATTTGCGTCTGTGTCATGATAATCTCGTCAATAGATCAAAGTAGGTTTGACTGCCCATCCAAATCTGGCAAGGCCCTGACAACATTAATCCCAATTTGGTAGAATCCAGAAAGTTGGATTCAAGTTACAGCGCCCTATTTAGCCCACACATCACATGGTAAAACCCAATACTTGTAAGCCCTAATCAGGCAAGTATCTGGGGGATCACCTAAGATGGGCAGGCCAGCAATACATTGGTTCCGACTGGGAAACATATACTGGAGTATAAGTCATGCATGGAAACTTTCTTTCATGGACAACACTCCAAAAGGGATACCTCTCCCGCAGATCTAGGAGCACAAGTCGTCTAGGAAAACTCTCCTACATGAACGACCCCCAACTAGGAAAGGATCTCCAACAAGATCTTTTTTCCTAAACTATGCCACCAAAGGCCTAGTCGAACGAGGACTCTTGCATTATAAATAAGAAACAGAGTTGGTGAGAAAAATGTACGCTGCATAACCCAATTTACAGGGCCTTGTCTGACTTTACATCGGAGAGCAATCGGCAACCACAACAGTGAAACTTGGCTCACGTGTGTTCCCTGTGCAGGTCAAGGAGAGCGGGATTCAACTACATCAACATCTATACATATGTGATATAATAACAGAAATCAACGTTTTTAACTCTACGATGACTTGTGCTATTTTAAATGCCAACAAATTATATACATTACATTTCATGATAACTTTTTTTAGTTTTGCATTTTATGGATGGCCCTAGTTGTATGGATGATTTATATCATGGTAATGGCTACAAAATTAACTAATAATCAATTAAACATGATAACTTTGATCAATCAACCCGGAAAATTAAACATACAAATTTAAAATATATGATAGTAAAAATTTCAGATTGCAAATGCAGAAGTCGTTGCGCGTGTAATATAGAAAGTCACAAGAATCAATACGAAGCAGATAAACAAAATCGCGTAATTATGTGCGTTAAAGACCTGAAAACCAAACGTAGGGATGTTGCAAATAAAAATTTTGAAAACTTAACGGCTCGTGTGAACATGGTTACACAATTCGCATGAGCCTCTACGATTGGACAGATTTAAGACCCTGTCAATTTTGTGATTTGTGTTTTTTTTTTCAATTCTTATGGCTTAGATACACTCTTGGCATATTTGATTTATTTCAAAATCTCATTTTTTACCTTCTCAACTTGCATAGCTCAAAATTGAGGTTTTGCAATAAATCAAATATGTCAAGAGTGTGTATCTAAACCATAAGAATTGACAAAAAAAAAATCAAAACACAAAAATTGGACAGAGTTTGAAATTTGTCCAATCGCAGCGGTTCGTGCGAATGAGATATGAATATTCGCACGAACCTCTGCGATTGGACATATTTCAAACTTTGTCCAATTTTGTAATTTTTTGTTTTTTTTTTCAATTCCTATGGTTTAGATACACTTTTTGTATATTTGATTTATTTCAAAACCCCAATTTCGAGCTATGCAAGTTGCGATTTGCAATGAATCAAATATGTCAACAGTGTATCTAAGCCATAAAAATTAAAAAAAATCAAACACAAAAAAATCAAAAAATGGGGGGGGGGGGGGGGGGGGGGGTGGTGGAGTCTGAAATTTGTCCAATCGCAAGGGTTTGTGCGAATGGGATAAACATATTCGCACGAACCTCTGTGATTGGACAGATTTCAAACTCTGTCCAATTTTGTAATTTTTTTGCATTTGATTTTGTTTTTGGTTTTTTTTCAATTCCTATGGCTTAGATACACTCTTGGCATAATGCATATTTGATTTATTACAAAAACCCCAATTTTGAGCCAAGCAAGTTGAGAATGTCAAAATTGAGATTTTGCAATAAATAAAATATACCAAGAGTGTACCTAAGCCATAGGAATTGAAAAAAAAATATTCGCACAAACCTCTGCGATTAGACAGATTTCAGACTCTGTCCAATTTTGTGTTTTTTTGTATTTGATTCTATTTTTATTTTTTCAATTCCTATGATTTAGATACAATCTTGGCATATTTGATTTATTGCAAAATCCAATTTTAAGCTATGCAAGTTGAGAAGGTCAAAAATTGGGATTTGCAATAAATCAAATATTCCAATAGTGTATTCAAACCATAGGAATTGAAAAAAACAAAAACAAAAACAAAATCACAAAATTGGACAGAGTCTAAACTCTGTCCAATCATAGAGGCTAGTCCGAATTCGTCTTTGCGTCTGTTAATTTTTTATTCATAGTATTTGTTGTTAGTTTTATATTTGCAGTATTTGTTGCATTTGGTTTTTAGGTCTCTAACACACAATCTCGGAGATTTTTATTTGCTTCGTTGGCTCTTGCAATTGTGTGTATTACACTCGCAGCGGCTTGTGCATTTGTAGTCAGAACTTTTTGTGTTGATTGAAGTTTTGACTTTGTGTCCAATTTTTCAAGTTAATTGATAAAATTTATTACTTTTACTTGGATCACAATTAACTTTGGAACCATTGCAGTGATATTCTCAAAGTCTACAACAATCAAAATTGTATACATCAAGTCCTCTAGTCTTTTTCTGAGGTTGAGTTGGAGTGATATTCTCCATGCCTCATTTTTGTTCTGTACTAACTTCATCTACCAACAATGACTTCTTCAATGTCGTCGCCATCACCACCTCTTCCCTTACCTCTACCACCAGGACCACCAGCACCATCACTAGCACCACCACCATCACCCTTCATATACCACCAACATCACCGTCATCACCCCTTCCCCTGCCATCCACCGCAACACCATCACCATCACCAGTTGGACCAGTCTATTGTTTTTCCTCATTATCTCTGAAGGTGACATGCGTAAACATTTGCCTTAACATGTCATTTACTTTCTTTTACGTCATGAGCACACCACCTTATCCATATTCTCGCATTGTTCAATAAAGGCATCCACCAACTCAAGAGCCCCATCAACCAACTTGTTCTACAAGGAAAACATTGATCTTAGTAATAAAAAAATTTAATTTTGTATTTCAAATGTTTGCAAATTTGTTAACTATAGATCAGTTACCCCGATTGTAAGATATGAACAATTGATTTCTTAAGGGATGTGTCCTCCTTGTCGTCGGTGGTTGGATGAACGGATGACTAATGTCATGAAACTACTGCAAGTAGTCCTTGCTGCAATCCCATGGAAGCTTCATTGGTGCACCTTGGTTTTCAATTGATATGATATATTCTGCTACTGCGGAGTTTTCCACTCTAAGTAGGACTATGCGACTACAAATTTTCCACTCATAGGTACCTCTAGGAGAGGGAATGAAGATGAAGAAGATGGAAAAGGGGCGACAGTAGTTGTGGCTCCATCTCCTCTATCTCTCGTTGTCGCAGGTCGTCTCTCACCATCCCTTGCAATCAATCGTCCCCTTCCTTTCTACCTTCTTCCATGTTGTTGTTGTTGTTGTTGAGAAGAGAGAGTGAGAGAAGAATAAGAAGATGTATATTGGTTTTAATGGGTGGTGTGGAAGAGCAGGTAAAAAAAAATGTATGAGTAGTGTGAGTAAGCATAAGTTGTCATTGCCTATCTTATAATTATAATATTGTATCCTATCTTATCCCCATAATTTTATTTAAAGAAAATGGCATTCAATAATGGGGTCACGTGAACGCTCAATGACTCACCTCCAATAAACTAGTGCATGTGGCCAAATTGTTTAATCTGTGGTATTGCCATTAAAGATTCCTTCACCATAGAATTATTTTTATGGGTTTTTATAGTCATTAATATTCTCTTGAATCAACTTGTGTTTGTATCTTGAGATGGACAATGCAACACTTATTGGAATTAAACTTGAAAATATATGAGAGATTTCCGATTATAGAGTTTTTTTCGGTTTTTTGAGTTTCAACTTTCAGCAAACTCAAGCCAAACTCTATCTTTCTATCACACTATCATCGTGCAATCATTGGGTTTTTTCTCCAAATCCCTCATATCCTCTCATCTCTCTTCATCTTTTTACCCTTTCTTCTATAGTGCAAGCTCCCTGAATTTTATTTGCTGATTTTTACTGTTTCTCTTGTTTGTTCTGCAGGTTCCCGGTGTTGTGCGATTACATTTCCAGTTTTATCACCCCACTGCCACAACTATCCACTTTCCACTTACCACTTTCTTTTACCATGAATATTCACTTCTATACACACACCAGTAACAACAACATCCCTGCACCCACCCCATCCGCAACACCCGCCTCCTCCCTACACCACTGCCACTTTCAAATATGGTATATGCTCCTATGTTTATCAAGAACATCATTGTTATTTCTCATTATTAATGGTTTCCTTCGGTCTTGTGGTACCATCCCCCAAACGGAATATCATAAGATCTAATCACTTCTCTCCATACCAAAACCATGCCATTCAGTCCTACCTTTCATTTACTTTCTATCACCTACATATCTATCTTTCTACCATCGCTTTCATCTCATCAACATCACGCACCTCTTACCTTTTCTTCCATGAACTTCCTTTCATGTTTCCTATGAGCGACTATAATGAGGTACAACCAACCTCACTAGTGTGCCATATCATCCTCGGCAGACACCAATCAATTCTCGGACTGAATTTCGGCTAGGAGGAGGAGGGTCTCGTTTCCACCTGCAAAAATAGATGCAGCGAACCTCAACGATTCAACCAGATATTGAATAATAAACTCATAATCACCTGCCATGTTAACTAGAGATTAAATCGGGCAGTCCCTTCTTGCTGATAGCTGGGGTGGCTGGATTTTCTTCCTTCGGTTGCTTATGGTACAGACAAATCCGAGTTCCTGGATTTCATTCCCCTTGAAGGATGCTGAAATGGAAGCATCGTCTTTCGGCTCTTTTAATACAACGGGCCAGAGTTACAGGAAGGCATCGATGGTTGGACCAAAAATAATTGCCTTGTCACCTGTGGTAGCTTACAACAAGAATTAATGCTATTTAATTCAGCAAAAGTCAAGGCCTTACCTCGAGTAGCAAACGAAACTATTTCACGACAACTAAAGTCAAATGCTACATTTATGGTAACGGCTGTTACGAAGACTTTTCTTCAATCCATCCTTTTAATGACGGCCGTTATGGCGATCAGAAAGCAGTCAGTCAATATAGTAATGGTTCAGTCGTTCCCTCTCTATTTAATGGTTGTAATAATGTCGTCTAAACAGAACTGTCAGACAACACGTCAATCTCTTTATTTAGAGCTTTGCTACAGAGCGAGGGAGGGTCGAGGGAAAGGGGCGAGGGATGGGTGTAACCACCCATCCTCCTCGGGATGAGCGTATCGCATTGGAAATGCGCGTGGGCGCTCATCCCGAGGAGGATGGGTCTCGCTCCCTTTCCCTCGACACCTAGAATTTTCCCTTTATTTAACAGTTCACCGTTACGTCTTCATTTAACGACCATTATGACGTCATGGTAGAACCGTCAAATTCTTGACACTCAGTTAACGGCATCTCTAACGACACGTCAGACTCAACTTTTTCACTTAACGACTGCTCTGACGACCATTCAAACATCTTTTCAGCCAACAACTATTATGATCACTTTTCAGCAACCTCTCTCTCATTTTCTTTAAAAAGTGTCTAGCTAGCCACTTTTCTTTTTGATAGTGATGTTTTATTGTTGGTGGGGTCCTCCGATGTCAACTTTGCTGTAGAAACCGATTCAAAGTGTGAATTTTTACCATCTCCTTTAATGGCTACTGGAAATAATGCTTGGATGGATATGCCAAAAGAAGGACGCATTACTAAGGCTAAATATTGTTCTTTGAATCGGGCATCATTAAAAATGGCCAAGCCCACCGCGATTCATGATCAACAACTCTCTGTTCTTACATCATTAAAACTCACAATGAGAGTTGTTTCACTACCTGCAATTTTCACGATAGTTGACATCAACAATTTGAAAAAAGGGCGAACAGGGAAAATGAAATTGATACAAATGATGATTCCAAAAATGATTGGTCGACATTTTTATCAGTTGGGTACATCTCTCTTATTGTTATCTCAGGGACATCAATTGAGCTTGTTTAGGTTCTGGCGACCACCATAGAAGGGTAGCCCAAGTTTTCATGATACGTTCTTGGAACGCCAAGGGCAATGGGTCTGCCAAATTGTTCCGAAATCTAAAGACCTTGCTCCATCAGTTCAATCCAGATATCCTCTTTTTGTTAGAAACCAAAGCCATTTCTTCTTCCACAGATCGCTTGTGCCAGAGACTCGGCTTCAGACACGAAATCTCAGTTGCAGCTAATGGACCTTTAGGTGGCATTGCACTATTCTGAAAAGAAGGTATTCATCTCAGCATCCTTTCTTCGTGTAAATATTGTTTTAATTGCATTTTAGATGATTATTGTACTTTATCTATCTGGTCGATTGTTTTTGTTTATGGGGAACCCAATCCTTCTCTTTGAAATTAGTTCTGAGATAATATGTCTACAAAGTACATTTGTCAATCTCTTCCCGGTATTCTTATTGGGATTTAAATGTCATTCTTAAACCTGAGGACAAAATGGAAAGTAATCGACCTACATTCTCTTCATTGAATCACCTCCAAACCTTTACAAATACCCATGCCTTTTTAGACTTTCATCTTAATGGCTTCAAATTCACATGGAACAACAAAAGAAAAGACAAATGGAATCAAAGCTAAGCTTGATCGGATTTTAGTGCTTGTGACTTCTTCCCGGCCTCCTAGAAGACATACCTGTCTAGACAATAACTTCCATCTTAAAACCAAAAAGCTGAGTTATTGACTTTCTCGATGGAATAAAACTGATTTAAAAAACATACAACTTTCCATACTAGAGACTCAAAGGGCTCTGGACAATCTTCAAAACGAGCACCCTTCTAAGGACAATGTTTCAGCAATTCCTATGTTGAAAGATCATCTCTTTGAACTTTTAGTAAGGGAGGAAAGTCTGGTCGATCCTGGCTCAGAGATGGAGACAAAAACACTAAATTCTTTCATCTATCTGCTCTGCTTCGTCGCAAAAAGAACCATATATTTCGCCTTAAGGATGATAATAATGTCTGGCATTCTGACATTGATGCGGTTGGGGAGTTCTCAATAACTACTTTGGCAATATTTTCAGCACTTCTACCCCTAATTCCAATTTTGAGATTTTATCTTTGTTCACTTCGGTCATTAGGGCAAACATTGATGCTCTTCTTTCTTGTCCTAGTGAATCGGATATTTGCCGAGTTGTTTTCGATATGGGAAGTCATAAAGCTCCTGGTCCGAACGGTTTTCATGTTTATTTTTTCCAATACTATTGGGATATTGTAAAGTAAGATGTTTGTGAGATTGTTCAACATTTTTTCATCACTCATCAGATGAATCCTAAGCTCAATGAAACCTTCATTGCTCTCATTCCTAAAGTTGGAAATCTTGCGACTCCGGACAAGTTTCGTCCCATAGGACTCTGTAATGATATCTATAAGGTTATCTCAAAGATATATGCAAATCAACTTAAACCCCTTTTAGATGATATTGTATCCCCTAATCAATGAGCATTCCTTAAAGGCAGATCAATAGCAAACAATGTTAGCATCGCTCATGAAACTTTTTTTCATATGAAACACTTTCGAAAAAAGAAACAATGTTGGATGGCAATAAAAATTGACATGACTAAAGCCTATGATCGTGTGGAATGGTCTTTTTTATCCAAATTCTTGATAGGTTTGGTTTCGATCCTGAATGGATTCAATTGATCGAGCAATGCATTTTCACTACCTTTCTTCAAGTCATGCTCAAGGGTTCTCCTTTTTCACCTAACAAACCCTCTAGGGATATTTGAAAAGGAGACCCTCTATTTCCTTTTCTGTTCATTCTTGTTGCCGAAGCCCTTTCCTGTCTTCTCATTCGTGCGGAATCTGAAGGAACCCTCAAGGGGGATTGTTATTAAAAGACAGTCCCCATCTATTAGTCACTTGCTTTATGCAGATGACCTCATGATCTTATGTCGAGCTTCACTGACTGAAGCTCACTCCGTCAAGGATATCCTTCACCAGTATTGTTCTACGTCAGAACAAGGCGTCAATTTTGATAAATCCTCGGTATATTACAGCTCTAATTTTCACCTTAAACATACTAAAATAATCAACAGGATCCTCGGATCCAAACTTTATAACCCTAGAGACAAATACCTAGGATCCCCTTTGCTCTTCTTCAAAAAAAAAGTCAATGACTTCCAATTT
Organism: Berberis thunbergii; assembly: GCA_003290165.1. Taxonomy (NCBI): domain Eukaryota; kingdom Viridiplantae; phylum Streptophyta; class Magnoliopsida; order Ranunculales; family Berberidaceae; genus Berberis; species Berberis thunbergii. The sequence continues at coordinate 11,456 of QNQO01006226.1, forward strand.
CTCTTAGAGAAGATCAATGTCAAACTCTCTAGCTGGAAATCTAGAGTGCTTTCTCAGGATGGTCGTACGGTTGTGATCAAAACGGTCCTCAACTCTATCCCAATTTACAATATGCAAACCTTCCTTCTCCCGGACTCTATTTCCACTAAAATTAATAACCTTGCTCATAATTTTTGGTGGAATGGGAAAGTTGGCAGCAAAGCTAAACATTTGTGCACTTGGAATCGAATCTCTAAGCCTCGCAATCTGGGTGGTCTAAATATCCCCCCCCCCCCCCCCCCCCCCCCCCCCACCACCACCAGAATTAAAAATCCGGCTCTGATGGCTAAGAGAATTTGGCAAGCGCTATCCTCCCCTACTAATGCACATGTCCAACATCTCAAAGCTTTGTACTTTCGGACCAAAAGCATATCTCAGATCTCTAAATCCTCTTCAATTGCCTCCTTCTCTTGCAAAGGCAATCTCTCAACTCTTGCCAAGATGAAGCACTATTTTGTTTGGCAAGTGTTGTCTGGTGAATCTATCGACCTTTGGAAAGACGGTTGGGTCAAGCCTGAATTGATTTTGGCTGATTGTGTTTCTAACTTCCAGGACTAGAGCATGCTTACCAAAATCTTGGATCTTTGGATCACCTCTTCTTATCAGTATCATTGGGATTCTGTTGTCATTAACTCTCTATTTTCTCCCCCGGTTGCTAAAGACATTCACGACATCCTGATTAGGCCATCTGAAACTATGGATAAACTTATTTGGCTTCCAGACAAAAAGAGAATTTTTTCAGTAAAAAATGCAGCCAAGGCGTTCATCAACAAACAATTTGTCTCCTCCACCTCTTCTTCTAATGCTCAGATGTTAAATCCCAAGATTCTTAAGGAAATGTGGTGAATCAAAGCGCCTCCTAGCGCACTATTCTTACTGTGGAAGATCAGCCAAAACATTATTCCTATAATGACCAATCTGCAACGGCTTCACGCCCCTATTAAAGATTATTGTATTTTCTGTACTAACCACATAGAGGATACAACCCATCTTTTCTTTCTTTACCCGGTCATACACCAATTGTGGCAAATCTCTCATATCCGGATTGATTGGCGCAATGATAATTTTGTAAGACCTACTACTCCTCTTTCTCAATTACACGTGGGATACTGCAAAATACTCAAAGATATCAAGGACGAAATGCTTGCCCAATTCACCACCTTTCTCTTTATTGTTTGGCAGACTCGGAACAAAATGAGCACCTTCCTCCTCTAATTTTTTACCCTTCCAAAATGAGCACCATGTCTGCTTGATTTTGATTTTGACTTGCTGATATGCTCTTGAATTATATCTTCTGCCTCTGATCAGGTTTACATGCCCGCTCTAAAAGTTTGCTCCTTTTTTTACACAGCTGGATGTTGCTTCATAATTGAAGTGTGCTTAGTTGAAAACTCGACCAAAATCTCAGCAACTTGACTGTGTGAGTGTAGCTCTTAGCTATTTTATCACTGGCCCCGAACGCACACTATGCGTACCAAGTTATTCCTTTGTTAAGAGTTTTTTCATGATTAGTATTAGGTTTGTGTGGTTATGCAATTAAATTTACTCAACCAAAATTTCAATATGAGTTACATGAAAATTCAAATTTTGTTTTTAATCTCCTCGCTCCTCCCACCACAATGACGCTGGCTGGGTTCCAATCTGGACCTGTGACTTGGTGAATGATGCTCTTAACTATTTTTTTTTATTTTTTATCACTCACTCAGCCGTCCTTCAATTTACTTCTGAAGATACCAGTTGAACTCTATTCAAATGTTCAGTATTTTTGTTGGAATGATCCAGCTACATAAGCCACTCAGGACATTTAACATCCTCTCTTGGTTAAACATGCATATATTATTCATTCATTGGTTAGTCAAACTATTACAACAGCACATAAGAAAAGAAACCCAATTTGAATTATCAGCTGCCATTGAAGATTTCAAAAAGATCCGCATCTACATGTATGAAGAGTCTTCAAACTGTACACAGCAGAAACAGAAATCTGCTTCCGTGATCCTTTACAAGTATCATTCTTCCTCCTCCATAATACACCAATCAAGTCAAGATATTTGATTGCATTTCGCATAATTTTTAACGTGGAGAAGCAACATGCAAGCACTTCGACAATACATGCATCTTGAATGTATTCCTAAGCCCATCGAAAATTAGTATCTATGGTTCCACAGACCCCTGTGACATTTCTGTAGTGCTACCTTCAAGCAATGGGGTTAGATCTGATCTCCGTGGTTCAGTTACATGATGTCCACTGTCTTCATCATACTTGTCGACAGTGTTTAAGAAAATCCCTGTCATAGAAGAACTTACCAAGTTATAATCAAACATCTATTTTGGATTTAGTTTTGGTATGGAGAGGTCCACCTGCTCAGATCTCAGCTTTCCGCGAGCGGAAACATATCACAAAACAAAGAAAACATGAGACGCAGAAACAATAAAAAATAAAATGATAAGAGAGAAATTTGGAGGAAATGAGGGCTAAGGCAGGAATTAGGGAAGAGGAAGATATTCTTGGGCTTTGTTCCAGTAGCGTCCTTTAATCAGTATCATGGTAGTTGTCAGATCCTCATTAAGTTTACTCTGTGAAAACTGAAAATCCAGCCTATTGTATGCGCATAAGCTGGGTACATGTGAAGGTACATGTGTGCAATGTGACTAGGGAAAAATGTTACCTGACTGCAGTGGGCGTGAATAAACAAGGTTGTTTGGACAACCGACGCTGATCAGTTGATGCGTTGGTGTGTGCGAACCTAAATGCTTGTATGCTTGGTACATATGTGTGGGCAGAGTTATGCCATGCTATATCACAGAGAAGTATGGGCATAAACGTGCATGATATACAAGTTACTGTGGGTGCATAAATGCGGGTGAGAAGACTATGCATGTGTGAACAACACTATGTGCGGGGGTGTATGAGCGCTGGTGGCAGACCTTACATGAGTGCAAGGGCGTTCACATGCATTGATGGCGGATGCAGGGGCTCTGCACTTCCTTATTTGTAGAAGAGCTATATGCCTGTAAAACAGGTTGTGTTTGTTTCACAGAAGTGATCTCCCTTTACAGTACAAGATTTTTTAATGGGCTACTTGAGGGAAATCAGTGAGGCGGATGGACACACACCACCCCCCCCCCCCCTTCTCTCTCTTCCAATTGGTCTTGGTGGCAAATGTTTCTTTATGTTATTGAGCTTCGTGGATGGATGCATACGCCTTGTATGAAAATGCTTGGTACGGATGCATTACGTCTCCAATGCCTTTCATGGGCAAGCATGGGACACTATGGTTAATGCTTGGTACTGTATGAAAATGTGCATGGATGGATGTGTGCTTGGTTGTCTAGTATATGCATGCACTGATTGGTGTGTGCTTATGGGAACTTGGATACATACGCAAGGTGATGCACAATGGGACAGGTATGGTGGTGCTTGTCTATCCATAGATGATCAATGCATGTCCGAAGCATGCAAGGGTTAAGTGCTGGTTAGTGATGTATATGCATGATTCATTGGTTGGCTTGACCGTGTTGGAATAGATCCAAGATGGTGATGCTTGTCTATCCATAGAATGAGGTTTTCAATCACTAAAACTTGTGAATTTAATTAACATAGTAAAGTTAAATATGGGAAGAAACTAACATCAACTGACTAAAACTCACCAATAAACCATATCCCAGCTGCTAGGAACAACACAGACGTGAGAATCAAAGCACTCTCCCTCCAGTTGTTGACATAATCCTGTAGGTTGACACAATGATATCATCATAAATCTGGATTTATATAATTTAAGAAGCAGACAAGAAATAATACACAAGAAGCTGCAAGAGTCGTTCTAAAGTCTCTTTGGTAACGGAGAACTTTATGAAAATTAAGAAATTTTTTTTATAGAAATAACCCAAAAAAAGAGGAGAATATATGTATTAGAGAAATATCAAAATCTGTTAAGAAAAAAAAATCAAACAGATAGGCCAAAAAGCCTGAGAAGTTGTTGATTAATTGGAGTCGAGTCCAGAGACTGTTCCGACTCTCCAGGCATATAGGGATCAGTTACAAAGTCATGATTTAATATGGAAGGTCTTGTCAATAAATTGACACTAGCATCATCGAGTAAAAATCATCTTTGCTTAGTTGACTGATTCTCTCATGACCAAAGTCTAAACATATTTTGTGCAATGCAAATAAATTATGCTACTTTTTAAGGGAGGCAAAGTTGAACCTAAAGGGGAGGAGAAAGATGGCAAATTAGACTGGGAGCACTACCAAATTACAGCATATCCTGCTTCAGCAGATTCTCTGAAGAACATATGACTTAGCACTGGAAAATAAAATCAACAAAAACTAGAATAGGATATGCGAAAATATCTTGTGAAGATAGAAGTATATAACAACGACATTGATAAGGGTGGCGGTGTGGATACGAGGTGTCGGACACGCCGACTAAAAATATACAGTACAAGGGCACACTTGTTCATTATGATATTATTTCCTTTTTCAGAAATAAGTTTTTACATTATTAATCACATTCTTTCACTTTCACTTTCACTTGTAGATCATTTTACGATTGAACTGCCATAAGTTTAAAGTTTTTGTATATTTGTAAGAATCGAAACTTTTGAAAGATATGTCAAAAAGTTGGATGATCTAAGCATGGAGTGTGCAATGGAATGTCCAGGTGTCCAAGTGTCCAATATGTGTTCTAACACGGGAACTCTTTGAAAATGAATCATGGTTGTTTCATACAATAGAAGAAACGAAATAATGATAAGTACAAACCTGGAGAACGCCAACAAGTGGTGAGGAAGGAACATCACCAAAGACGTGGATTGAAACAGTAGACATAGCCATCGATAGTGGTCTCAGACTGGGTTTAACACAGTGGAGGCATACAAAATTAACAGGGCCCTGCAAATAAGTAATTAAACTATAATATCAATCTGGTGTTAACAAGACCCAAGGTTGTCAAGATGATCAGTTGTCAACATAATGCTAATATAACAAAGTGGTTTTGTCATAGTGAAAAGATTATGTTACACAACTAAAAGCACTCTCGTTCATTAAATTGTTGGGTTTCCATCAGTTTCTTTAACAAGAAGGATTACACTTCATAGACTATTTTAGCCCCACTGAAATGTTTGCTTGGAAGGTCATCTTTAACTGCAGAAATTAAAATGTGCTTTAAGGTTAAGAGGACAAGATGATGGAAGTTATAGCGAGGCGAACCTCTACTGTAACACACTAAGAAGCATGGGCTTGATGGTGATCATGTCTGTGTGCAGGGGTGGACCATGAAATCATATTAAGGTTGTATGAGACCACCAATTGAAATGTCAATAAGCGATATATTGCTCTTTCGTAATTAAAATCACAGGTTATAGGTTATGCCTATTTAACATAGAATTTTTCATATCAATCGTGACATATTGAAAATATGTTTGTTAGCTAGCTGGGACCAGACACTAGTATAAAGTGTGAACATTGAAAAAAATAAACACCCCAAGAAATGTATAATAAACTAATTACTAAAATTCAATGTTCTAAAAATCGCTAGGCGCTGGGCGGACAGCGAGCAGGTGCCTAGCACCCAGGGGCCTAGGCGGGTGCCTAGGTGGCGCCTAGGCGGTCTTAGATTTTGTATTATAACTTTAATAATTTACAAAAGTTAAGCATAATACCTTATCAATTACATCCAATTTAATGCCAATATACATATGCAAAATTTAAAAACATGAAAAATTAACAATCGTGAACAAAATTTATTAAAACTCAAATGACTGAAGTTGGTCATGATGGGACTTTATATAAATTTGAATTTGTGTACTCTTTTATTTTTCTTCAAATTGCATGAATAACCTCAGTTATATTTGATAAAATCTACATTAGTAAAATTGGTACCGGCAGATCCTTTGAGAATTCCATTAAGTAATCATCATTTGCTACATTTAGACATATACTGAATAAAAAATATTTAAATAGTTTATTTCTAAAAAATAGGAAAGAAAAATAAAATAAGAACATAATCAGCCTTATTAAAAAATAAAAATCGCCCAGACCGCCTAGATCACGCCTATACTCGCCCAAACTGCCCAGAACCGCCCAGACTGCCCGCCCAGCCATTAATCTGGGCGGTTTTCCACCTAGGCCGAGATTTAAAATCACAGGTTATAGGTTATGCCTATGTATCCCTGGAATTCATGATTAAGACAATTTAAATATTTTAGTACTTTTCTCGGTTTACTAAAAACTAAGTGATGAAATTCTACAAAAATATAGGGTGATGGGAGACAAAAGATCTAAGTTCAACTTTCTTCGTCTTCTAAACCTACATTTGTCAGAAAACCAGAGAAAGCCTTTACTCTCATCAAACCAAGGAAGTACGAACTCTTCAAAAACTTGTCGTATCTGTGTCCAACACGTATCTGACACCTGACACTCGCTCGACAGGCCTTCGACACGCATCAAACACGTGGTCGTGCCGAACACGCATCGAACACGTGGTCAACGTGTCGAACACGCCTCTGATACACCTAAAACTTGGTCAGAACACAGTCAAAACTCGACAACCGACTTCATTTTATTTTTTACTTTTACATGCGTGCAAATAATCAGCTAATTTAATGGTTGTTGATTCATCTGAAGTGAATGACTCTTTCAATTGAGATTCAAGATAAATAGAGCAAACAACTACTAAAGCATTGAGATAGTATATGTTTATTCTTAATCTATGCTTCTCTCATTGCTTCTTCTCTCTTCAATTTCTTCTCTACTTTATTTTTTTCTTACAACAGAGTGTCATTTTCTTCTCTGCCTTTACACCTCTTCTTTTCTACGTAGTTTTTCTACTTGCAATAAAGATGAAGTCACTCTAAGAAGACACTTTATTATATTATTGTTTATGTTTATATGACTTGTTAAAAAATAGTATGATGTGTCCCTGAGTCCTAGTTTTTGGAAAATTGTCGAGTCGGTGTGTCATATCTGTGTCCATCGTGATGCGTGTGTTCGTGTCTCGTCACAATGCGTGTGTCTGTGTCTGACACGACGCGCGTGTCCATATCCAAGCATCCTTGCATCAAACTGAGTCAAGTGCAATTGTATTGTATAACGTCGCCATTGTCACAATACAGAGGATATCGAATTTTACAGCAGATACAGCTTAGATTGAAATCAATTTGTGTTATTACAAAAACATCGATAACTATGCACCACTTCCAATTATATAATGAAATATGCTAAATCCAACCATACAGTGAATGATGCAATATTTCGACTTTAAAGCCTTGCCTCAACTACTTTGCATCAATGTTCTATAGGGCAAGACCGTGCGGAGTGGGGAGGGGGGTGAGGTGCCAATGTACCAGTGCCTTGGCAAGCAAGGGGCCCCTAAGACGGAGCCAATATATATATTTCAGAAAAAAAATTTACCATGTTGAAGTGTGAAAACCAATTAGATTGTGATCAATGTAGTCAACGGCAAGGTGCCTCTAAAAAAGTCGGCACGCTTTGTTTTGTTTAGCCTATGACTAATAGGTTGTAGTAGCGGTATGCCAACCTAGCCTATGTCAACCATAAAAAGCACATGCTTATTTTTTTTCTTTTACTTCTTACCCGACAAAAGGTCAAAACCCATCTTTCTTGACAAGCCAACAAATTGCAAAGGGGTTTTGTTGGCCATGCTACAACTCTGATTGGAGGCGCAAAGACTTTCTAGCATGCAACGAGCTTCATTCAGCCCTCCTTAAAGGATTTCAAGATGACCAGCCCTAGCTTTGAAGCTTAATATGGGTTTTCAAATCTAGCCCTAGCTCTCAAGCTTCACTTTGGGTATTCAAGCACATCCTAGCTTTGAACTTCAAATGGTTTCTAGTTTAGATCATGAAGTTGACAATGTTTAAGGCTCTTTATTTTTGCCTTTTTTTATTGGTCTAGACTTTGGAATGATGATTACATTTTATGTTATGGTTGTTGACTTGTTTCTTATGGGTGTACTTGAAAAATGGGTGTGCATACTTCAATCTTAAGTGTTTGGTTAAAGATATATTTAATTGCAACTTTATTTAGATGCACATATGATTCATTAAAATTAAAAAATTAAAAAATATATGATTCGTGGATCCCCAGAAACCCAAGAATCACCTTGTCGCCTGAGAGAACGTATTTTGTGAATTAAGTTATTCCTATAGGTTTAAGTCATTTTTTCAAAATTTGCCTAGGCCCTCCACCTTGACCAAGGTGTGACATTGCGACGCTCCAAAGTTGGGCAAAGGCGATTTCAAGAAAATGGAAAGTTGGTAGAGCCGTGGCTTGACAAAGCCACAAACTACACAACTTTCTGTCACTATTAAGAATTCTTCCCCGATCCATTTGCCGAATTAAACTGAATTTTATTTTTAAAAGGTCATAAAGTTGAGATTGACAACACTAATAAACAAAATTGCAGTTTAGGATATGGAGAATGATACCCATTCTCCATGTGATGTAGCCCACACGTTAAGAATAGCTACTAAAGCATCAAGGCAATGTTGCACATACATAGAGTTTAACATCGTACTGTCACCAAGCATATATGGTTGAAAATTTAAATGCAATATCTTGGTTTGCATTATTTTGTTCTCCAGTTATATCAGTTTTGTAGTATAGATTTTGTAAAGATCCAAATTCTTGTGGACTGAACAAGTAAACATCTTTGGTATAGACTACAATGGTCATGGTTCTTGCTTGAAAACCATAAGATTACTAATATTAAATACATGGTTCTAAAACTATCAAGGGTTATCCTTGAAGAACAATGATCACAATGTGAAATAAATTTAAAAAAAAATCAACTATTAGGAATGCATTTTTCTTGCTTAGATCTGAGTTAGATGTACCTGTGTGGCAAAGACGAGCAATTCACCAATTGAGAAAAGTGCTAGGAAAACATACAAGTTGCTCGAACAAAAGGCACTGAAGCAAAATATTGCGCCTAGAAATGTTGCTCCAGAAAGAAGCTGCAAATAAATTGTATAAGAGGTCAAGCTTCTCAGTGACATCAGAAATGATATGTCCATGTTACACAAATTCATATCACAAAAAATTCATTAGAAGTAAACAATGGGACAGTGAAGGTGCAAGAATACATGGTTATTGAACTCAACAGTTCTACCATCAACGAAGATAAGTATGAATACATACTACAGATATGGGGTGGAGCTACATTCCAATGGAGTGGGGCAAGTGCCTCACCCCATATTTGAAAGTGACTATTTCAATATTATGGTGTGTCCCAAGGACAAAACAAGTTAGTTTTGCATACTGGCACAGGTTGGGCACTTAGCTATGGATATGTAGACATGTTGAATCCTTTAGTAGGCCAAAAAGTTAAAAACTAAATACTAACACAATAATTATTAAAATTAAAACACTCTACCAATCTATTTAGTCACAACTCATCTATCTTACTATTATAATGCCAAAACTTTGGCTTCTCATACAATCAAAAGTTTTGGTTTTGAAAATTACCCCAAAGCAAAGATCCTTTTATAGCTGATGCCAACTCTTGCTGTGAAAAGTTTTACATCCACTCTTCGAAAAGTTTTAGTTCCCAAAAGTTCCACAGAATATAGGATGCTTTTTAGGGCTAAAGTTGTCTGAGTCAATCCACTTTTCTCTCTCCCATGTTCCCCACTATCTCAAAAATATTTTCTCGAAACTCTCCAAGTTTTTAATGACAGTTCAATTACTAATATTTTTTCTCTCCAAAGTATTTCAACATCTAATCAAAAACTTCTAAAACTAAAAACAACGTAAAGACACCGTAATACAATTATATATTTAAAAATAAAAAACTTACTCTTTTGGGTAACATAGATTAAAATAAATTAATTAGAATAAATACAATTTTATTTCATGATCTAATTTAATATGTCATTTTCTTTAAAAATCAATTAAAATCTCGTGTAAGCACAAACACACGCAAAAAACATATGCAATGCTCGATCAGACCACTAGTTAGTTATAATATTATAAATTAAAGTATTTAGTCGAGATTTGTCCTATATATTTTTTATCAATCAAACAGCAGGAAAATATCATTAATAATAAATAAAAAAAAAGGTGAGTAAGATGGTCACAATACAAAGCGTAATACAGAACTATACAAAAGCTTATAAAGTAAACAAGCTAGCCCAGTCAAAAAACAAGTATGAAAAGGGATGCCCTTCAAATAGCCCCACACATTGCCCCAATGCCAAACAAGAGATTTTCTCTCTACAAACAGAGCAGATATTTCTTTTCCCCTCTAAAAATTCTATTATTCCTCTCCTTCCAAACTAACCAAACAATAGCTAGTGAGACTCTAATCCATGACAAATCTCTAATGGTAGAGCAGTCATCTATCCTCCATTGCTCAACCCATCCAAGGAAAGAATTCCTCAAAGGCAAAACACCAGTCGACTCATCACAAATGGACCTCCAAATCTCCCAGTGATAAGTTGCAAGCAAAGAACAAGTGTTGAATGCCTTCTGGATTGGACTCACAGAGCCTACACCTGTTTGCAATCAGCAAACCTCTATGATTGAGTGAGTCCACAGTCGGAATTTTTCCATGGGCAAGGGCCCAAGTGAAGAAATTCACTCTAGGATGGATTTCCTTCAACCAAAAAATCTTTCTAGACATAGAGGGGAAGCAAACAAGGTTGGATAGTTGAATGGACTGGAGAACTTGCTTTTGATGGCTGCTATGAACTAGAACTTCCCTGATTTATCATAGGGGGTCCAGTCATCATCCTCTTCAGGTAGAAACTGTGATAACTCATTGTCTCTAACACCCCTTCTAAGAGCCAGGTCCCAAGAATTGGAGTTGTTATGCAAGCCAAGATAAAAATGGGAGATGTTCGCACCTTTCCTTAGAGAAATGTCATAGATGCCTTGAAACTTGGTTTTGGGTGGTTGCAAGCCAACCCATGTGTCCTCCCAAAACCTGATTCTAGAGCCGCTGCCTGCCACATAAGAGATCTCTTTCATAAATAAAGGCTTTAAATTCATGATAGTTCTCCACCAACTACACCCATAAGCAGTGGAGACTTGGTTGGTGAACCAACAACTAGGAAGATTCCCATATTTCTATTGGATGATAGTTCTCCACGAAGTGCTTCTTCTTTACCAAATCTCTAAAGCCATTTGAATAGAAAAGATTGAAATTCTTAAGCTTTCAGGTTTACAAACCTCTGCCTACTTGACCAAGTGTTTATATTTAGCAGAGCCATTAGTTCCCCAAAGGAAGTCTATGCAAACCTTTTCTATGTCATTAGCCATAGAAGCGGGAAGGGGAATAACCGACATCATGAGGACAGGGATGCTAGTAATGGTGCTCTTGATGACAGTAAGCCTTCCAGCCTTAGTTTATATATTTGTCCTTCCAGACAGCTAACCTGCTCTGAATTCTCTCAATTATTGCTTCCCAAACCTGTCTACTCTTGTATTTAGCTCCTAGAGGCAACCCTAAATAAAGACATGGGAGCTTGCCTTTCTTGCAATGAAGAATGTCCACCAGAGAATCCAGATGTTCAAGATTTCTCACAGGGTAAATCATTGATTTCTGAAAGTTGATGGATAACCCAAAGCTCACTTCAAACCACAGAAGAATAAATTGCACCACTTTGAATTGACAAGGAGAAGGTCCAATAAAAGAATAGTGTATCTGCATATTGTAAAATTGGGAGAGAAATGCCTTCATCAGAGACCTTGAATCCCTGAATGAGATGGAGATGATGCTCTGAGAAACATTTGAGTGAAAGCTTCTCCTACCAAGGAGAAAAGGAGGGGGAGATGGGGTCACCTTTGCCTGATTCCCCTAGTTTCCTTGAAGAAACCAGTGGGAGCTCCATTAATTTTGACAGAGAACGAGGTGGACAACAAGGTCATAATCCAGGATCTCCATTTAGGACCAAATCCCATTTTGATCAAGACAAAATCAATAAAGGCCCAACTAATAGTATCAAAAGCTTTACCAAAGTCTAGTTTACAGACAACACCATGAAGGTTGGCTTTGATTCTAGAGTCTATCAGCTCATTGGCAATGAGAGCTCCGTCCACTAGTTGTCGACCTTCCACTGCAGCAGTCTGGAAAAGAGAAACTAAAGATGCCATGTATGGCATCAATCTAGTAGCCAACTAAAAATAATTTTAGGGATAGAGAAAATAAAACTAATGGGTCTGAAATCTTCAATGCAAATAGCCCATTTAAGCCTAGGAATTAAAGAGATGAGTGTAAAATTTAATCTACAATCTAGAAAGGAATCGGAGTTGAAGTCAACAACTACTGCCATAAATTCTGTTTTGATAGTTGGCCAACTTCTGATAAAGAATTCCACTGGAAAGCCACCAATATATAGCCACATCAGAGCTAATATCTTGCATGGCTTTCAAAATCTCCTGTACAGAAATGGGGTTCTCCACGGAGTCAGAAAGTTGCAGGTCTAAAGTATTAAAAACCACCCCTCTCAGTTTTGGCCTCCATGTTTCCCTTTCCTTGAACAATGCTTGAAAATGAAGGATAATATGATCAGCAATGGTTGATTCTAGCTGTTCAATGTGCCCATTAATGTTGAGAGCATCAATTATTTAATATTAGCTAAATGATTGGCAATTATGCTGAAGAGTTTTGAACAAAGTTCCCATTTCCACCCCAATGAACCCCAACCTTCCTTTTCCAACTAAAAATATCCTTTTTCAACCATTTGGCTAGCTCAACTTTTATATTCCCCGGCAGCCCACTCATCATGGGAGATAAATAAAGATCAGCAATTACTAGATGATGAATAAGGATGTCAAGTTTCCCAAAGTGGGACGTATTTCAGTGCTTGCAATCATCTTTGAGAGACTTTAGCTTTGACCAGAGGAGGTACCCTGAATGTCCAATAGAGTTAGATCTGGTTCAAGAGTCCTTAAACATGTCAAAAAAATTATGTCCTCAAACCACATAGTTTCCAGTTTGAAAGGCCTTGGTTTGGTGGTGGGGATGGGGGTGGGGTGAGCAAGCAAGATGGCATGGTGATCAGAACCTGCATATTGAAGCAGATTTTCTTGGAAAAGACGAAATTGACCAATCCACTCCACAGAAGCTATAAATCTATCAAGACTGCATAGAGTGGGAGATTGTTTGTGATTTGACCAGGTATATCTACCCCTTTGTTCTCAAAGTCTACAAGGCAAAAGCATTGATGAAGTCACTGAAAATGTCTGGCATAAGCAGCTCTCCTAGTGTTGTTATTTCTATCCTCAGCATCTTCAGTAACATTAAAATCCCCTCCAAGAAGCCAAGGGAGATTCCATAGACCCTGAATGGAGTTCAATTCCTCCCAAAATTGAATTTGATTGGCATGATCAGGTGGACCATAAATATTCGACAAACTCTAAGAGAAATTATCAACAGAACTCTGAAAAAGGAGGGATAATAAAGAGAGAGCACCTTTTGGGATGAGCTTGGCAAGTACAATAATTCAGCTACAAATTAGTTAAAATACCACCAGAAGATCCTTCTGCAGGGATGAAATCCCACCCAAATAAATATCTACCCCACAAGCTTTATTAACTCTTCATCCATGTCTGGTTTAACCTGTCTGGGTTGTGTTTTGTAACAAGGTTCCTAAAACTAATGAGCATGTCTATAGAACCCAAGCTCCTCGCATTCCATGTATGATCTTAAGATGCATTAAACACAATTAAAGTCCCTCTCATTGTTAACCTCTTCTATTCCCACCCGCTTGTGCTTGTTTTATGTTTTTTTTCAAATGGAACCCACCTCCGCAGGGTTCTCTTCTAAGTCCACCCCAATCAAATCTCCTACATGTAGATGAAGGGTAGTTTCTTCAACCTCTTCTTGCATGCACATGTTCAGAGGAACTAGAGATGGAAAACCAAGCATTGAAGCTTCCGTTATTTGCTTGTTCGAAGAAAATTGGCCAGTTGTGTGTAATGAAGACAACTAGGGAAGGAGATGACTTCTTTATGCTTTTGCTTAGATACCCGTTGTAGGTCACGTGCTGCTGAAGGTGTGGACCTCTGTAAATTGGTAGCAGCAGAAGCCTTAGCAAGCATACTGGCCCATCTGGGTTTCTAAGAAAAGTTTTGGGCTTGAGCTAAATCGGTTGGGCTTTAATCTCCCTGGCCCTAAGCTTGTTTAACTCTCAGCCTTGTAAGTAAACCCGTTTTTCAGCTCGGTGGTATTTTGGTTGTGTTACAAAGAGGTTTGGCTTCAGGGTTTTGTAACTAATTATCAGCTATGTTGTTAAGGACGAATAGCCAAGGTCTGCCACTAGCGCCTTGGCTAGGAGAGGTGCCGATATCGATGAGCTTTTTCGAAAGGATAGAACTTTTAAATTTTTACTTAATGCAGAATTTTTATTATATTTATGGGTGAAAACTGATACGGTTGTAATATTAGTTGTTTTTTTAGGGATTTTCTTTATTTATTTTTTCTCTTTGGTTAAGTTACATTTCTAAATGTATCTAGAGGTATCTTAGGAGCCCCTGGTTGTCTCACCTTGACTAAGATGACGCGGTGGCGCTCCAAGGCTTAGGCGAGCCGCTCGAAAGAAAAAGAAAAAATGGAGCCATTAGAGCCATGGCGAATGTCCCAACGCCAGGACTTGGGAGAATGACTTCTTGTAGCTTTGGGGATATTTTGCCCTTTTCATTCTTTTGCAACGAATAGGATTTTGGATCTTTTCAATAATAATAAATGCTGATCAAATAAAATCTCATGATGCAGATGAATACCTTAAAAGCATTGGTGATCGTGGAGTCAATACTATCAAGAATGTAGCCTCCAGCTAGTGTACCGAAGATCCCACACACAATTGTAACCCCTCCAAACACTATATCTGGATCACTCTGCCATGAAGCTTGATTTAGTAAAGTCAATGCCAAATTGAAAAAGTCATAATTAGGGAGAAAAAAATGTTACAAACACATCATATATTGTCTATTTTTAATATAGCAACACAATGGGAAGAAATATAACCCCAAGCAGAATGCGACATTTTAAAACCGCTAACAAATTACACATGGGTTATGCAACAACTCATAAATAAAAGAAACATGTATCACTTTTAACTACTTCGAAAAATGTATCTAATCGTCTACATTATAAGATGGTCTTGTATTTTAAAATCATTTCATGGGTTCATTTGCATTTTATGGTTTATAAGACTTTGGTAGAAGCAACATGTGGCTCTGAGTGTTTGCTTCTTCAGATGGGACATGGTTTGGCACCAGTTACTGACTAGAGATATATTGCAGACAACATTTGTTATTT
Organism: Berberis thunbergii; assembly: GCA_003290165.1. NCBI lineage: Eukaryota > Viridiplantae > Streptophyta > Magnoliopsida > Ranunculales > Berberidaceae > Berberis > Berberis thunbergii. The sequence continues at coordinate 26,782 of QNQO01006226.1, forward strand.
ACAAAATTAAGAATCCAGATATTTTAAAAGATAAACATATTAAAGGAAAAAAAAAAAGATGTTAAATATGCTAACAGGCAAAACGGGGTATTCAGTTAATGATTTGTTAGATGTGGATTGAATCTTGAAAGGGATCATCTCTCTTTGGCGCAACTTAGCCCAAGAGGCTGTTAAAGCCAACCTCCAGCAGAAATGATACAGAAAGACCTTGTCTATGCCAGGTATGATCAGTTTAGTACGAGTTGGCTTCCTAAGCATCCAGCGGGTTCTTATGGTACCAGTACTTCGAGAACCACTACTAACTATAAAATTAGTTTACTTTATCCAAAGGATTGATGTGGTAATTGATAGCCAAATAGGTAGAGATGACAAGGCTTGAGTTTTAGGAAGATATGTGCATAGGGAGGTAGGTTTCAAAAAGATAGATTCCTGAGACACTTCGCTTTTTTCACTTTATGCAATAGGAACAGAAGAGATACTGAAATTGGAAGTCAGGTTAACAATTAATTGCAGTGGGAATTTCATCTATGCATGAATGTTTTATGTTATCAATGAGATATTGCCATTATTTCTGGTATTGTGTGCAGCGCATATCTGGAACGGGAAGGTGATAGGTAGGTTTGGAAGGATAACAGAGAGAGGATTCTCGGCACATTATTTTTTAGATTGGCAATAGATCATTTTCCTGAAGGTTCATTTTATAAATTTCCATCAAATATTATTTGAAGAAAAGGATAACTTCAAGGGCATCTTTTTTCATGTGGACAGCAATGTGGGAAAAAGTCTCATCCAAGGTAGAGCTTACTCGGATCGAAGTAAATACTGAACTGGGATTTGCATCATAGGTATTGGGTATTGGACTCTTACTATATATGCCATTCAGTTACAAATGAATTTAAAGAACAAACAATTTGACGGCTACTTTCAAAGTTTTGGTCCTTACTTTCAGTACAATTAGCTGAGACTGAGAGTCATAGTAGTGTAACATCCAGCTATCATGGATGCTAGCAAAATGAAATGAAATGAAATGGATGGAGAGACTTGGAAAATAAAATGGAATGGCTGGAGAGGTTGTTCATTTTATTTAAACTGGAAGTGGTATTAAACTTTGCTTCAATTTTTCACAAGTACACAATCATAAGCCTTTAGGACATATTTTGATTCCCTTGATTTATTGCTGGGCAAGACAAAATTTAGACTAGCCAAACACCTTAAAATGAATTTAGCTTGGCATTTCCTGGTTAGCCCACGATGAAGGTAGTGGATGTCATAACGATCCAAGTTTTCATTGTGATCCAGACACACCAAGTATCAATTGGTTAATGGATAGCAAAAAAAAATGAAGCTTGTTGTATAGATGCAGCAAAATAGTGTAAGATTAGAAAGAATGCAATATAGCTTTAGTAACCACACGACCAACTCACAAATAAGGATCATCGCATTTTTAGAATCACGAGCCTAATGAAATCCATTATAACACTATTTGACATTTAAGATTCGTGGAATCCAGTAACAACTTCAATGAACAAGAAGAATCAGTACCATGAAGGAATGAAAATATAATTGCTGAAACAATAATTATGTGACTCCCATGACCAAGCAAGAATTCAACTGTAGGTTTGACATTATTCTTCATATTTCCTAGGAAATTCCCAGTTACTACTCCATTTGTCCTTGTCATGCTTTGGTGTTAAGAAAAAAAAAACAGAGAGGAAGAGAGTAAAATGGATATCATGGAACTATATACCATTGTTAGTAAACTTAAAGTTCATGGGATTGTACCATGTGGTAGATATCATAACCAGCCTTCGGTCCCCAATACGAATAAGCTCCTATGACAAAATTGTATGATATGTAACCTGGGGATAAGGATAACAGCATTATGAAATTAAAAAGGAACAATTTGAATGCTTTATAAAAATATATATAAATTATGTTTTTCCCGAATATCCAGAAAATGATTGTTTAGATGGTTAGGTATATGCGAATCCAAGTAAATAGAATATTGTTGACTAGTAAAAAGAAGTTTAGGTGAGTATAAATCACACTAAAGAAAAGATATTAAAAAAAAATCTAGAGCATTTCAGAGTTTCATGAAATTTACTTCTTAACATTTTAAGATCTTCAAGCAAGCATATGGTTTGTGAATGGAGACAAAATACCTAGACAATTTGTGACATAAACCTTGTCAAACAAGAGAACTTTAATATCTTTCCAAAACTTTGCAAACTGGTCGGCAACCTTTGACCTGCCATTGACACAAGGAACAATTAATGTCAAATTATTTTATTCAGTGCCCGTTTCCAAAACACAGCTAGTATGGTTTCAGGACAAGTGCCATGTTTGACCATTCATGCATTTTAAGATGGCGATTTTGCACCATCAAAACCATATGTACTAACAAAAGGACCAGAACATTGTTTAGCATGAATTGAAGAATTTCTGAACTTCTTATTGAATTAAAATTGGTACTACATCTCTATATATACAAAGAGAATGTCTAATAAAGGAAATAACTAATTAGCTTGATTCTTTCCTAAAACTAGGAAACAGAATCATAGGAGAAAATCACCACCGATCTCTCCTTTTATTCCTAAGATACTTTCCGAATATTCAACACTCCCCCTCAAGCTGGAGAATATATATCATATAATCCCAGCTTGCAAATTAAGTCTTCAAAGTTAGGTCTAGGTAGAGGTTTGGTGAGGATGTCTGCAGTTTGTTGCTTGGTAGGAATGTAGTTCAATTTAACAGTCTCACTAGTCACCTTTTCTGTGATGAAGTGCCTGTCAATTTCAATGTGCTTAGTCCTGTCATGATGCACGGGATTCTTTGCTATGCTGATAGCTGCCTGATTATCACACATCATCAGAATAGGAGATGAACTCATTGGTCCCAGTTCACTAAGAATATCCAAATCCCTTCACAAATTCCCTGTGCCAGTGCTCTGTACTCAGCTTCTGCACTACTTCTGGCTACCACTGATTGTTTCTTGCTCCTCCATGTAACAAGATTACCCCAGACAAAAGAACAGTACCCAGAAGTTGACCGTCTGTCAATGATGTTTCCTGCCCAATCTGCATCTGAATACACTTCAGTGTCACGATTCTCTGTCTTCCTGAATAATAGGCCTTTCCCTGGTGTCATCTTCAAGTATCTAAGAATCCTGTAGACTGCTTCCATGTGTTCCACTGTAGGACTGTGCATGAATTGACTTACAACACTCACTGCAAAACCAATATCTGGCCGAGTGTGTGAAAGATAAATCAGGCGTCCAACAAGTCGCTGATATCTCCCCCTGTCTACAGGTGTACTTTCTTTCTCGGTGCCAAGTTTCTTCTAACTGTCCATAGGAGTATCAACTGGTTTGCATCCAAGCATACCGATACCGGTCTCTTTAAGAAGATCTAGAATATATTTCCTTTGAGAAACAACAATGCCCTTCCTTGATCTAGCCACTTCCATTCCAAGGAAATATTTAAGATTTCCAAGATTTTTAACTTCAAACTCTTCTGACAAATACTTTTTCAAATTTTGTAATTCCTCCACATCATTCCGAGATAGAATAATATCATCGACATAGACTATCAATATAGCAATTTTCCCAGCGTGAGATTTCTTGACAAACAGAGTATGATCAGCCTGACCCTGTATATAGCCAAGCTTCAAGACAACCTTTGTGATTCTGTCAAACCAGGCTCGGGGAGATTGTTTAAGGCCATACAAGGACTTCTTGAGTTTGCAAACCTGATTCTTTGCCATACTTCCTTCGAAACCAGGTGGGATTTCCATGTAGACTTCCTCTTCAAGGTCACCATTTAGAAAGGCATTCTTTATGTCCAGTTGTTGCAAGCACCAATCTTGATTGACAACCAATGATAAAAGAATTCTGATAGTGTTGAGCTTTGCGACAGGAGCAAAAGTTTCCTAATAGTTTATTCCATAGGATTGTGTAAATCCTCTAGCTACCAACCGAGCCTTGAATCGAGCCTTGAATCTCTCAACTGATCCATCTGATTTGTACTTTATAGTGAAAATCCACTTGCACCCCACGGGCCTTTTCCCAACTGACAAATCAGTAATAGTCCATGTTCCATTCTTCTCAAGTGCATCAATCTCATCTTGTACTACCTTCTTCCACTCTGAATTTTGCAATGCCTCTTGTATTGTGCTGGGAACCTGAATATCATCAAGAGAAGTAGCAAATGCTCTGTAAGATGGTGATAGCCCTTCATAAGTGACATAATTCCCAATTGGATGACCTGTACATCTCCTAACACCCTTCTTCAATGCAATCGGCATGGTAGAGTCATCAATGCTGGGAATTGGCACATCTCCAGCCCTATCCGCACCTATGTTTTCTTCAGGTGGACTTAAAATTGAGTCAATATCTTGGCCACATGCTGGCTGTGATCCGTGCTCTAGCTCCTGTCTTTTCCTCCTCCTGATGTAGACATGAAAATTCTCATTAGCAAGTTGTGGAGCCACATATTGAGCAGGCACGGGAGACTGGATTGGCACAGGGGAAGAAACATTTGTGGTCTGGACTGATGACTGAATAGGCACGGGTGTGGACAAGTCTTGTGTATGGTCAATGGGCATGGGTTGAGAAGAACTTGGTGACTCGGAGTGGGCAAAGGGTATAGACTCAATAAGGGACTCCCAAACTTGATGTTCATTCATGCTCTCCCCCTGAACATGAGATTTGGGATAGAAGGACACATGTTCAAAGAAAGAGATATCCATGGTGGTGTAAAATCTTTTGTTGGTTGGAGAATAACATTTGTACCCTTTTTGAGTTGGAGAGTACCCTAGAAAAATGCACTTATTGGCTCTAGGATCAAATTTGCTACGATGTTGAGGATACACATGAACGAATGCCATGCAACCAAATACCTTGAGTGGTAAATCAGATGAAGCTGCACGGGTGTGAGGAAAATTTTTCAGAAGAAGCTGACGTGGAGATTGAAAGGTAAGGACTTTGGATGGCATACGATTAATCAAATAGGTAGCTGTGAGAATGGCTTCCCCCCAGAAATAATTTGGAACATTCGAGGAAACATAAGACACCGGGTAACCTCCAAGAGATGTCTATTCTTGCGTTCAGCCACCCCATTTTGTTGAAGGGTGTCAACACAAGAACTTATGTGGAGAATCCCGTGGTTCTGAAGGTAGGTATTGAGACTGCTAGTGAAGTATTCCCTAGCATTGTCTGTCTTGAGTACCTGAATTCTAGAGTTGAATTGATTTTGAACCATAAGATTGAAGGTTTGAAAAATTTGCATGACCTCTGACTTTTCTTTCATAAGGAAAACCCAAGTTACCCGTGATCATCAACGAATGTCACAAACCATCGAGTGCTAGAAACATTACCCGTAAGGGACCCCACACATCACTATGGATCAAAGAAAAAGCAGTGGAAGGTTTGTATGGAATTTGAGGATATACTGTTCGAGTATGCCTTGCAATCTGACAAATTTCACAATGAAAAAATGCGGGACTTTTATTGATAAATAATTTGGGAAACAATTTTGCAAGATACACAAAGCTAGGATGACCAAGACGATAGTGTAACAATATAATTTCACTATCTTTATTGACATTGGAATGGGACACAGAATTGAAAGACTCTAACAGACTCTGAGACTGAACACACCTTGCTTGAGAAACTTGGTTTGAAGATAGGCCACATGAGAGGAGATAGAGCCCGGAGTATAGTTCAGCACTGCCAATCATCTTCCCCAATTTCAAGTCCTGAAAAACACACAAGTTTGGATAAAATTTAGTAACACATTGAAGGTCACGAGCCAATTTGCTAATGGACAAAAGATTACAATCCAAGTTTGGAACATGGAGGACAGAGTCAAGATACAACTCTTTAGTAAGTTGGATGGAACATGTCCCAGCAATTTTTGAATTTGAACCATCAGCAATATGGACGAACGAGTGACCACTACTTGGCTTGTAATTGTGGAGATGGGCGGCATCTCCTGTCATGTGATCAGAAGCACCAGTGTCTACTATCCACGGCTTCATTCCTCCTCTGTTAGCAGTGAAGGCTGTATGTGAATCTGTTTGAGCAACCAAACCATTCCCAGTAATGCTACCATTGCCAACTTGACTAAACAATGTATGCAGCAAATCCATCTGCTCTTTGCTGAATGGCCTAGGCTTGGGAACAGGAGCACTATCAGAGTTGGAAGCCATATGTGCTTTGCTGTCTCTATCAAATCGTGGCTTTGGTTTCCAATCAGCTGGTTTGCCATGGAGCTTCCAGCAAGTCTCTTGGTAATGGCCTGGTTTCTTACAGTAATCACACCAAGGCCTTTCCCGTTTTTGTCGATCTCCACCATTACTGTTAGATGATCGGACAGCAAGGGCAGATGCATCCAACGTTGAGGCAGGTTGTTCCTTAGGTCCCATCATCACTTTCTTTCTACTTTCTTCATGCCTAACCTCTGAGAAAGCCTCCCTGAGACTAGGCAGTGGTTTAGTGCCCATGATTCGACCTCGAACATCATCCAACACCCTGTTAAGTCCTAAGAAAAACTTGAACAACCTTTTTTGTTCCACAATCTGCTTGTACGTTGCTGCATCTTCCGGACATTTCCATGAGTGAGTCTCGAATAAGTCAAGTTGCTGCCAATACCGTGTGAGTGTGTTGTAATACTGAGTAATGGACTGCTCTCCTTGTCGGAAGTCATGAAGTACTAATTCAACCTGAAACAGTTCTGAAGTATTTTCAGAGCTGGAGTAAGTCTCTTTGACTGCATCCCATATTTCTTTTGCAGTCCCAAACATCAAGAAATTTTCACCTATGTCATTGTTCATGGACTTAATAAGCCATGACATGATCATACTATTTTCAATCTTCCACTTTCTGAAACTCAGATATGCAGTCTCTGGCATGGCTGCTGCTCCTGTGAGATACTCATCCTTTCCCTTACCACAAATGAACAGCAGCACAGATTGTGACCACTGCAAATAATTATGGCCATTTAATTTGTGTCCTGTGATGAGAATAGGAAAAGAATGAGAGTCACCAAGGTTTGGAATTTCTGAACTGCCTCCTGATTCTTGTGTTGTGATGCTGGATGTTTGTGATGAGGCCATTCTGTATTTTGTCATGCTCCAAAGTTCCAAATATTGCGAAGAAAAAGATGAGGGGGAAGGCCGGAAAGAATGATGGCCGGGAAAAAAAATTGATGGCCAGAGAGAGGTGGCCTGAAGGGATTAGGGTTCAGAGAACTAGCTCTGATACCATGAAGAATTTCTGAACTTCTTATTGAATTAAAATTGGTACTACATCTCTATATATACAAAGAGAATGTCTAATAAAGGAAATAACTAATTAGCTTGATTCTTTCCTAAAACTAGGAAATAGAATCATAGGAGAAAATCACCACCGATCTCTCCTTTTATTCCTAAGATACTTTCCGAATATTCAACATGAATCAATGAAGAGGCAGTCCAGAGTTCCTCTACTTCATACAAAATTACACCAGTCTTGCCATCACCTTGTTGAGGGCTCAGTTTATAAATGATGTAGTCAAAGTGTATTTATTTTCTTTATTTTGGTTGTTTATTCGTTATAACAAACCCAGTGCTGTAAAAGCCACTTATATTAATTGTGTTATAGTTAATATTTGTCTCCTTTCTCATGTAACAAATTTTTAACCCTGTTTTACTGATTAAACAAAAAAACCCTTATTTAAACCTTGTACAAATTTCAAAACAGAAGAAATTCAAGATATATATAATATGAATAGAAAAGAGAGGAAATGAAGGCTCAAACGAAGAGATCTACAAGAAAGTTCCCATCGAATTGTCATGCTGGTTGTCTTCATATCCAATCAGGACACCATCTTTACCATGTAGGACTTGTGACTCTGCAATCACATGTAATTATTAAGAACAAAAAACATGGTTCAGCGACAGGCAATCATTAAGAAATTAAATCCCATAATTTAAAATTCTGAACAACTAAATGCAATAAGATTGAGCAGGATAGTTAATTAAGAGAAAATCATATAAGCACGAAATTAAATCCCTTTTTTTTTTTTTTTTTTTTATTTATTTATTTTTTGCATGCCCCTATTGAAACATGCCTGAAGGCTATAATCATTGGTCCCCAAGGGTGACTGCCACAGTATGTTACCGCCTAAGCATCCACCTCCAAATTGATTTGTGAGGAGTACCTTTTCTCTGGTCCACCCAACCATCCCACCTCAAACCATGTTTCAACCATGAAGTTTGACTCAAGAAGGAACCAACAATGGCTCTCGTGAAATCCTGCCCAAAGGCCAATCGGTCATTGAGTAACTAAGATCCCAATAAGTACATAGTAAGACTCCCTAGGTGCTGCCATTGAAGTTGAATCCAAGACATTTCACATAGTTAGAGATGTACAACTACTAAAGAGTAAACAGTCGTGTGCAACTTTCATCCTCTGAGTCACCTGGAATATTAAAGGAAGCCTCTAAACTAACGAATGGATATGCATCTCTTGGAACAGATGGATATTCTGCTTCTTACAATATTGATCAAATGTGGTTATACTTTTACCTTTCTCCACTATGCAAATTGCTACATTGCTTGTTCGTCTCGACAAAGAGGAAAAGAATTGTATTGAAAACACTCCTAACCCCTTCGTAAGCCATGTATAAATTATTTTCCTCTAGAAAATATACTCCTATCAGTTCTCCATGCCTTCATCCCCGTGTGGTAGCTCCTTGCTAGCTCGCTTCCCACTGATTTCTCTAATGTCCATGTTTCTGGTTTTAACTTGCTTCCTTTTCCCCTGGACTGACTCGAAGCCCTAATCTATTGTGCAGCAGTCCCTCATTCTGGAAGCTTACCATGTCAGAACTTCAGCTCCAAAGCGTTCCTATATATGAGCCCAACAAGAACAGATTAGTACTGTTCAATCCACCTCAAAACAGACGCAAGGTTAGATCTTTCCGTCTTAGGCCTTCAAGAATATACATGGTGTTCCCAATTGAATACCAAAGACTTGGCCCCTGAATTATAGGGCTTAAAGTTTCATTGTCCTTGGCTTTGCTTTATCTGTGTTGTTAGGGGTGAGGGACCAAGGTCTGCATCTAGCACCTAGATGAGGCGAGGTGCTGCCGTTTTTCATAAAATTTCTTATTTCAGATTTTTTTGTCATGTTTATGTGTGAAAACGAACAAGGTTGTCATTTAAGTTGTTTCTACAGGGAATTTGCTTTATTTTTCCTACATTTCCAAAAGTACCGGGGTATCTTAGGAGCCTTGGTCACCCTCCACAATGCCAAGGCTCCAATGAGGTGCCCGGAAGAAAAAATGAAGCCTTGGCAGAGCCCTGACAACATGGGTGTTACTCATATCAACATACGGTCCAATCCCTTTCTTTACGTGGTGCTCCACCTCACGATACATGATTTTACAACCCTATTGCATCTTGATGGAGGGTTCCTTTTACCTTTTGCAACGTCACAACGCAAAGCAAGCACCCTAATATCTTGAAGTGGTGAACTTAAATTGGTTTAATAACTTACGGATTTAGAACTTTGTAGATTTAAGATTTTAACAAATCTTTTACAAGTTATAGATCTAATTGATATTTGGATTAATATTGAATAGAGTTAAGATATATTTTGATCTTTATCAATGTTTTGCACAATCATACAAAAATAAAGTGCAAGAAAAATAAACCACACCATATGACGTGGTTTACTTATAGAGTTTTAGACACCAACTCTATAGGCTACATCCACATAGAATAGATCTTCAGTGACGACTGTTCACTCAAGGCACTTACCAAACCATACTCGGTTCTACAATGAGCAAGTTATCCACTTGCAACCAACTTCTACACATGAAAGCTTGCTTCATTGATCTTCCTCCACAATCTCAATAATGTATAAAGACCAAAAACAATACTTACATACACACAAACAAGATAAGGACAAAGATGTGTGAAGTTTCTACACGAGAAAGTTTTTGCAAAAATCAGATCTTTATTCTTTCAAAACAGATGCAAAAGACTCTAAAAAACTCTCTTTTTATGTTGAAAGTTGAGGCTTTGTAACTATAAAGTTGTACCTTCAACATCCCTTGGCTTTCTTATTTATAGAGTTGTGTAATAGCCAAAAAGAGGATGAGTTTATATAGAAATAAAGTGCCGAAAATTTGTTGTACTCAACCAATCTTGAGTGCATGCCCTGTCTAATCCGATAGGTCAAACTCAAATCAACTTGACTGGATAAGCTCATCTTCCAAACTATTTGCTTGATCTCTCATCATGACATGTTTGCCCAACAAATCGAACTTTATCGATGACCAATCTAGCACATTAATTTCTCAAGGATTTTCAAATAATTTTTATAATTGAAATCTCTCAACCCATTTTCACAAAGGTGTTGCAATTTGTGTTCTTGTCTTGAACTTTGATTGATGAACGTCATTCTAACCTTGTCGACTTATACTTCGTCTTCAACTCGTTGTGGAACTCACCTAGTCTAACACCCATTTTGACATGAAATAATATCAATCTGGATGTTTCATATCTTCTCGACCCAATCTTAATATGCAACCCATTACATCTCCCTAAAATCATTGTCGCACATATATTCAATTTTCTCCCTTGGTACATGTTACACTCATGTGAAATTTTAGGGCAATCAAGTCCCGTCTTATCAGACATCGGAGTAATCAATCATCTTCCATGTATTGCAATCTCTACCTCGTCTACAACATTCAAACTTGAAATTTGCAACTACATCAGTACACAGCTATGGAAAACCATTAGGTTGGTGCGACAGAGCTCGACCCATGTACTGGGCTGCTCAATGGCAAGGAGAGCAGGTAACAAGGCTTTTTTCTAGTGAACAGCGTTGTAAAAGCAGCAATTTAGATCTTAAGAACCGACACCATCTTTTGGAACTCCTCTCTCCTTGCCTTTAATGACAAACTTTTCCATGTTCCCATTGCAAAAAAACATATATCTTTTTCCCGATCCACTAAACAGCCAAAAAGATTAAAGCAACAGTAAATTATGACAAGAAACATAAAATCTTCGAAAGAAAACCCCCTGAGAACTTCCCATGTATGGGCACTGCCAAAGCAGACCTCCCCACATATGCAGAAAAACAAATATTGAAGTGCTCTGTACCAACTTACGATGCAAAGATGATGCCGAGGCAGATTTTGCGATGAACATCAAATTAAATCAAACAAAAAGGTCCAACTAATGGTTGAGACCCAGAAACTCTAAAGAAAAACTAATCTCCAATCTCCTACTTCACATTCAATTCATAAAGCTCAGAATTTATTTTCCATTCACTAAATGACCAATTAGCTGATCCATTCTTTCTGTGGCTGCAAGTAATAACTCATATAGCAACTGCTAACATAACACGGAAAATAGCTTTTGAACTACTAAACCATAAAACAAAATAAATATGCTTCAACTAGGCCCAGACATTCACATGTGTTACCCCAAAGGGGAATTCTTCATTTATATATATGTGTGTGCATCCAAATATGCAGACTACATGGACCTGCTAAAGCTTATGAAGTGCATTACTCATGTTAGCAGTCACGGATGCGAAATACTAAGTTGATGAGTGAAAGCGTGGCGAGTCGTCAGAATGCTCCATAGACTCAACTTTGCAACCATTGTTGATGCAAGACTCTCAATAGACATACGTTAAGGAAATGCAAATACATAGAAAGTCCAACAATGTCCTCTGTTTTCAAAAACACTGGACTCAACAGTCAATCTTTAACATTGGTTAAAATTTGAAATGTAATCAAATCAGTATCCAAACCCACAATTATAAGAAGCTATCTAACTAATCTCTTGAAAAAGATAAAAAATATTTAAGTTGGTTGTGCTTTTAGTCAGACAAAAAAAATAGAATAACTTGGACCAAGACAATAAAAAAAATCCAGCTTCTTAAAATAACCTATAAGGCCTTCAAATGAGCAAGTTCACGATCAACAGTAGTAGCTCTTAAACAACAATAATTAACAAGTAGTACCTTCACTTTCAGAAGAAACAGTATCTATTGACGTCAAATCTTTCTTCAATCCAGCATGAGAGAAACCTGCATCTAAAACTAGTCAGATGTATTGGATATGTGTCCAAAGTCCAAACATGTCATATTGAAACTTATATGTATTATAATTAGTGTGATAAAATGATTATTCATGCACCTTTCAACTGCAAAGGCTTCATAACAAATCCTAGTATAGCAAATGGAAGCATCAGAATGGCCTCTCCTAAGAAAGCAAAACGCCAGTTAAGATAACTTCCAACCTACACTGAAAAGATAAACATTAGAGAGGAAAGCAAGCATCCCATCATTCCGTTTCTTGGTACAAGAGAGCAGCTATAATCGTATTTGTAAACGATGATTAAGAGAATACTCTCTTTTGTATTTATTATTGAGAATATAGCATGTATTTATATACAAACTATTGAGGTTATTCTAGGAAACTATATCAATTTAGGATCTCTACAATTAACCTAATTGACAGCTATATACACACACTGTAACACTCCCCCTCAAGCTGGAGCATAAATGTTAATCATGCCCAGCTTGTTACAAAGATAGTCAACCCGAACCCCATTTAAGGCTTTCGTGAAGATGTCCCCAAGTTGTTCTCCAGATTTCACATATCCAGTGGAAATCAAGCCTAGTTGAATTTTCTCACGAATAAAGTGACAATCAATTTCAATGTGCTTAGTCCGTTCATGAAACACAGGATTAGAAGCAATATGAAGAGCAGCTTGGTTATCACACCACAATTTCGCTGGTATTGTAGCTTTAAGTCCTACTTCAGTCAGGAGCTGATATATCCACATTATCTCACACGCAGACTGAGCCATAGCCCTATAATCAGACTCTGCACTGGATCGTGACACAACGGTTTGCTTCTTACTCTTCCATGAGACCAAATTCCCACCAACAAAGATACAATAACCTGAAGTGGATTTTCTATCCATTTTGGAACCTGCCCAATCAGCATCTGAAAAACATTCAATATGAGTGTGCCCGTGATTTTCATACACGATACCTCGTCCTGGTGCTCCTTTCAAGTAACCCAAAATTTGTTTTAACGCTGCCCAATGATGAATTGTCGGAGATGACAGAAACTGACTGACAACACTGACTGAGTATGCAATATCAGGACGAGTCACAGTAAGGTAATTCAATTTCCCAACTAACCTTCGATATCTGTCAGGATCTGCAAATGGTTCCCCAACATCGGTAAGTTGCACATTAGGAGTCATTGGAGCACTACAAGGCTTTGCGCCCAATTTTCCTGTCTCAGTTAATAAGTCAAGAACATACTTTCTCTGAGATAGAAAGATACCTCGTTTACTCCGAGTGACCTCAACTCCTAAGAAATACTTTAACACCCCCAAATCCTTCGTCTGAAACTGAGTATGAAGGAAAGATTTAAGAGATGAGATTCCTCTAGTATCATTCCCAGTAATGTCAATGTCATCCACATACACAACTAACAGAATGATACCAGCTGCTGAGCGTGTGTAGAATACAGAATGGTCAGACTGGCTTTTCATCATACCAAATTTCTCAACAGCCTGACTAAACTTGCCAAACCAAGCACGAGGACTCTGTTTCAAACCATATAAAGATTTTCGAAGACGACAAACTCGCCCTGAGCAACAAAACCAGGAGGTTGCGCCATATACACCTCCTCCTGAAGATCGCCATGAAGAAAGGCATTCTTGATATCAAGCTGATGTAAAGGCCAATTATGGGAAGCCGCCATGGAAATAAATAACCGAACAGAGGTCAACCTTGCAACAGGAGAGAAAGTGTCAGAGTAATCCACCCCATAGGTTTGAGCATAGCCCTTAGCCACAAGACGTGCTTTCAATCGGGCAACTGACCCATCCGGATTGACCTTAACTGCGAAGACCCATTTGCAACCTATAGCCCTTTTTCTTGAGGGTAAATCGACCAAGTCCCAAGTACCATTGTCATCTAAAGCATTCATCTCCTCTATCATTGCATTATGCCAACCAGGATGAGATATGGCTTCACGAACAGTTTTAGGAATAGAGGTAGAATCAAGGGAAGCAATAAAAGAACAAGAGGAAGACGACAAATTATCATAAGAAACAAATGAAGAAATAGGATAAGCACACTGGCGTTTACCTTTGCGTAATGCAATAGGAAGATCATTGCTCGGGACTGGATCTGATGACGAAGGAGCAGGTGCAGGACAAGAATCAAGAGGTTGACGCCTGAAGTAAACCTGAATAATAGGAGGCCTGACTGGAGCAGGGTCCGAGACAGGAGCTGGTGCAGAGACAGGTGCTGAGGATGTGATAGAATAGACCAACAAATCATCATCCTCCCCTTGGCGAGTGGGAATGGGCGAAGACAGAAAATAAGGTGTGTCTTCCAGGAAGGTAACATCAATGGAGACCAGATATTTGTTAAGATTGGGGCAATAACACCGATAACCTTTCTGAAGACGAGAATAACCAAGGAAGACACATTTCAAAGACTTGGGATCTAGTTTAGTGACATGCGGACGAACATCCCGAACAAAACAAGTGCTACCAAATATCTTCGGGTCAACAGGAAACGACTTATTGGGAAAAAGGATTTTGTAAGGTATCTCACCATAAAGAACAGAGGATGGCATGCGATTAATGAGAAAACATGTTGTAGACACTGCATCGGCCCAAAAAGGTTTAGGAACATGCATTTGAAATAAGAGAGCTCGTGCTGTTTCAAGAAGATGTCGGTTCTTACGTTCTGCCACACCATTTTGGGATGGTGTATCAACACACGAAGTTTCATGAAGTATGCCATTCTGAGTCATATAAGACTGAAATAAAGCTTGTGTATATTCTTTAGCGTTATCACTCCGCAAGGTTTGAATGGAAACATTAAACTGAGTTTTAACTTCAGCACAAAACGCACAAAACAGAGAAAACAACTCAGATCGTTTTTTCATCAAATATAACCAAGTAACTCGAGAATAATCATCCACAAATGTAACAAAATACCGAAATCCAGTTTTAGACAAAATAGGACAAGGACCCCAAACATCAGAATGAACTAATTCAAAAGGAACACTAGCACGTTTATTGACTCGAGGACTCGAACTAAGACGATGATGTTTGGCAAACTGACATGACTCACAATTTAATGAAGACACTTTATTATATTGAGGACAAAGCTTTTTGAGTAGAGGGAGAGACAGATGACCCAACCGACAATGAGCCTCGAAAGGAGACGTGACACTGGAGCAAGCAATAGAACTCGGAACCGATGTATCAAGAATGTAGAGGCCTCCAGACTCATGTCCTTTACCAATAATCTTCTTCGTCATAAGATCCTGAAATAAACAATGATCAGAGTAAAATGAGACACAACAGTTAAGACGACGAGTAAGCTGGCTTACAGAGAGCAAATTAAAAGATAAATTAGGTAAATGTAAGACAGAAGACAGAGATAGCGAGGGGGTAGGATTGATGGTGCCAGACCCGCGAACACACGATGGTGACCCATCGGCTAAAGTGACGGTAGAAGTAAAAGCATTGGATTGAAAAGAAGAAAATATACTAGAATTACCTGTCATATGATCTGTGGCACCAGAATCAATGACCCATTTGGAGGATGATGAAAGAAGACAAACATCGAGTTTACCTGAATCGGCAATAGCTGTGACAGAAGGAGAGGAAGACTTGAGTGATTCCTGATATTTTGAGAACTTGGCAAATTCATCAGCAGAGATAAGGACTGATTTGTCAGAAGCATCAGTAGTGATCGCAACATGGGCTGAGTGTTTTTGCCGATTTTTAAACTGTAGCTTTCGACAGTCAAACTTGGTATGACCCGGCTTCTTACAATAGTTGCAAATAATACTTTCAGAATCCGGCGTGCGAGTATCAACCCCGTGTGAGCTGCCTCCTTTGTGTCCACTATGATTAGACGGTCTCCCAGGTGCAGAGCTGTTATTTCGACTTATCAAAGCACCACTAAGAGGAACAGTGGGAGTACTCTCGGTGCGGAGAACACGACTAAAGACATCTTGTAAAGAGGAGATATCAGACCCAGAAAGAATTTGGGCTTTAGCAGAATCAAATTCAGGAGAAAGCCTTGCGAGAAAGCTCATGATAGCCATTTGCTCCCGTTGGCGTTGCTGAACCTTCACATCAGGGCTAAATAGCAACAACATATTAAGCTCCTCATACGTTTTCTTAAATGCCATAAAGTAGTTGATAAGGAACTGATCTTGTTTTTCCACACGATAGAATGCTTGACAAACCTCATACATGCGAGAGAGATTCCCTTTCCCAGAGTACAAAAATTCCAAATAATCCATTAGTTCTTTAACAAAGTCACAATGATTGATCAAGCCAATTACCTCACTATCAATAGAATTCCGAATCTGAAGGAACAAGCGAGCATCTTCCCTAAGCCAGGTCTGCCGTGAATCCTCAGGAGGATCATTAGTCAAATGGTCATCTTTGTCAATACTTCATAAATAAAGACGAACAGTCTTACTCCAGTCGTGATAATTCGAACCATTTAGCTTATGGTCCGTAATTTTAGACATCACAGGAATCAGATCAGATACAACTACTGACTTCATCTCAGCCATAACAGGTCAAATAGGTCAATCCTCGAAATTAAAACCTTCAAAATTAAATTTGACAAATTGGGAAATCTCCCCCAAAGCAAGAGAAATCAAAACAAAAAGGAGCAACCTGGAGAGGACAAGCAGATGGAGCACTGGAAGAGCAGACCAGCAGAATAACCTAGTCGAGTCGAAATCAAAACAAAAAGGAGCAACCTGGAGACGATCAGCAGATGGAGCAACCTTGTCGTTCGAACGGCGGCTGGAAGAGTAACGTCGACCGCAAGATAGTCAACCCGACTGGAAGAGACGAGTCGAGTCGACCGACTGGAAGAGTAACGTCGACCGACTGGACGAGTCGCCTGGAAGAGACGAGTCGATCGCAAGAGTCGACCGGAAGAGAAGCGTCGACTGGAAGAGTCGACTGGAGGAGGCGACTGGAAGGGTCTATCGTCGTCGCTTGACTGCTGGAAGGGTCGACCGGCTTCTAGGAGGGTCGAGCTGTGGCTAGGACGGTCGGATGGCTTCGAACGACGCCGGGGAAGAGAGATCGACGACTGTGAGAGTCGATCTGTTGCTGGGAAGGTCGGACGGTGCCTGGGAAGATAGATCGGTGGCCTGGGAGGTCGAACTACGGTGAGAACCAAACTTCAAACTTCGAATATTAAGCCCTAACTTCAAACTTCGAATCTTAATATCAAACCCTAAGTGGCTCTGATACCATGTAAACGATGATTAAGAGAATACTCTCTTTTGTATTTATTATTGAGAATATAGCATGTATTTATATACAAACTATTGAGGTTATTCTAGGAAACTATATCAATTTAGGATCTCTACAATTAACCTAATTGACAGCTATATACACACACTGTAACAGTATTCACCAGATGGTTTCCAAAACGGAAATGAATGCCAATGCTGGCTTTGATGTGACAAACAATTTCATAGTTTCAAGCAGTTCGTGTAAGATATTTACCAGGGAATATTGCAGATAAGATATATCAAAGGTGCGTGGAACAACTTTTTCATACTACATATATAAATTAAAATTTTGCTTATTCATCAAACTAGCATAAGATTTGTTAAAGAAAGGAATAATATAGATTAGACAATAATCTGTAACAAGATGCATCCCAACCATCGAAGCATGTCACTATAGTAACTATAGGAGTCTTGCTTAAGACTTGGAAAGGGAGAATGCCTTGAAAATATCAGCAACTAAAATTATGAATCACATTCATAGCTAAATTCCTTTCACTAAGACCCTGGTAACTATATCTTTCTTGAAATTTTGAAATTATTTGAAATACAAGTGCACGAATGATGCAAAAAGATGAGCAAAACCTCGGTGATCAAATTATTTCAGAAGAAAAGCTTACCAGACCACCATAGACATAGCCAATTGCAATGCCAGTTGGTATGCACATGTAAAATATCGCAAGCCATGCTGTTTTCTGTACCATGACATGATATAATAAACAAGTAGTTACAACAGAAGCAAGAAAGTCATGTTCTTGACCAGACCATTTCAAGTAAGTCAATATACACAGAAGCGCTGAACAATAAACATCAACTACATAGTGTCATAAAAAGATGTGCTTGGGACAAGATAATAACTGAGAATGCAAATGACCAGAAACTACGCTAGCAATCTCTTTCAATGGGTCTCAGCTTAGAGAAGACGAGGGCACTCAGTTAAAAGGGTGCGGTTACGACACAGAGTTTTGTTTGCCACATTGGTCCCTCATGGAAAGAAAGAAATCAAAGGATCTTCAAAGGAGAAAGGATGGACATCTTCCCTCACCAGTGCAATTAAATCCCTTGTATGGTAGTGGGGAATCACTTGGGGAGTGATCAGTGGTTTGGAATTTCAAATCTGCATCTTTAATTAGGCTAGAAAATTCCAACTGTAATAGGTCTAGGGGTTGCTTGTGTTTTATGTTTTCTATTTTGTTTTTGTTATTGCTCTATGTGATTTTCTCAGTTACTAGCCTTGTATTCTTCCCCTTGTTTTTGTTAGTTTAATATATTAGCCTGTATCCCATTCATAAAAAAGAAACTAGGATCTAAGCTCACAACATTCTAGATTTTTCAGTTGGAAAAAAAAAATATAATGAAAAAAATCAATAGAAAATAAATCTTCAGTTTATGAAATTTGGCATGTGTGTTTGATAACATGGTCATCCTGAGTTTTATAAAAAAAAATTTAATAATAATATAAACAAAAAAATAAAATAAAACAATATAAAAGAATTTGTGTTTGCGTTAAATAATACAGATGTTTACTGCATGTAATTGCTTTAGTTTTAGGGGGATTCGGTAGTGCAAGATATGTTCTTCGGTTGGCAAATCTTTCAATTGCTTGGAGCCTACAACCGTCTATTCATTCTTCAATTGTCAAGTAAGTCGTTTTGGTTCAGATTTTTGCCTTTTGAAAATCTTTGTGTGTTGGCATATAAAAGATATAGTGACGAAGCTCTGTAATAGCTTAATGGGCTTTGGGCTTCGTGTTATTTTATATTAACTTGTTTTCAAGTAAAGTTGAGTCCAGAAGGTCTTAGGTAAAATAAAGAACCGGATGGTTAAGATAACATAACATTTTTGGAGTTTAAAGAATTAGGATGAGAAATTAACGTTGTAACTTTCACTTTTATTTAGGGTGTTTGACCCTTGTTTTAAATGAATATCGATCTGATGCATCCGATTGAATTTCACTGCAATTTCCATCAAATTGGTATCAGAGTTATTTTTGCTTTTGGGAGGAGGAGAAGATGAAAGAAAACAAAGTGTAGGAGAAGGAAAAGGGATCAAAAGAGAAGTGAACAAGAGGAAGAACCACAGGGAGGTCGACCAAACCAATCAACCAGCTTGAACCAGCATTGTCAGTTCTTTTCATATGTGTGTTGATTCCAGGGAGAATATGTTCGACTCTTTGCAAGGCGTGACTGCATTGACTAAACTTGATCTGATAAGTCATACTAGATTAGAATGAGCCGTTAAAACCAAAGCTGGAGTGTACAAATGGATGGTCATGCCATTTGGTCTTGCTAATGCACGTGCTACTTTTATGAGTAATGACCCATCTGCTGCATCCTTTCATTCGAAGTTGAAGTTGGTGTGGTTGTGTATGGAGATGATATTCTCGTTTATAGCATGGGATGGGAGTTTAAACTTTTGCAGCATGTGTTGGTATTGCAAGACATCCTCAACATGAAAAAGGTTTTTTTCATAGTGATTACAATTTCGTTTTTGGAATATGTAATGACATGAGGTATCAGTGTAGATCAGTCAAAGGTGAGCACTATACTTAACTCGCCAATACCCATGTCTACATCTCAGATTCGAAGTTTCCATAGTTTGGTGAGTTTCTACAGGCAACTTATTGAAGGTTCAGCTCTATTATTTATAGCCTCAACTACAATATTCACAAAGGATGTTCATTATCAGCGGTCAGACGGGATAGAACATGCTTTTGAATTGATTATAGAGAAAATAACTGCAACACCAGTGTTAGCACTGCCAAATCTGACTATTTTGAGTTGTCTTGTGTCGCATGTAAGACCAGGATTCTGCTCGAGTCAGAATGGTCATACACTAGCAAGTTACAAGGATCCCAACTGAAATACTTCAGTGTTACATGGAGTTTTTGTTGTCGTTAAGGCGTTGGGGCATTGGCAACACTATCTTATTCATAGAGAGTTTGTAATCCATTCAAACCGAGGAAATATGTTTTAACAGTCGGCTAGGAGAGCCAGTAAGTGGACAAAATGAGATTCAAGATTAATCTTTTGTTCTAAAACATGTTGTGGGAAAGGATACAAGGTGGCTAATGCTTTGAATCGGCAATACCCAATTAACTTGCAGGCGAATATGCAGAATTTGATTGGATTGCTTCATTATATGGGTTAGACCTTTATTTTGGCCCTATTTTCATAAAATGCAGTTAGATGGTTTTATAAAGGGACGTTTAACGTGTATCAAGACAAGTTGATTTAAGAAATACATTCCGGTGGGTTAGCAATACAATCAGGGTTCCCACAATTTTGCAATTATTGCATGAACGATATTAGTGTCCTAATATGAGAAATGAAACTATTGCTTTTGTACAGAGTGCCATGCTTGCTACTCAACCGAGTATCAAGACAAGTTGATTTAAGAAATACATTCCGGTGGGTTAGCAAGACAATCAAGGTTCCCAAAATTTTGCAATTATCGCATGAACGATATTAGTGTCCTAATATGAGAAATGAAACTATTGCTTTTGTGCGGAGTGCCATGCTTGCTACTCAACCAAAGGTAAATGACCACTGCAAGAATATACACTTTGTTACCCATTTCGGAAGCCTTGGGTAGATGTGTCGATCTACTTTATGAGAGGATTGTCATCCACTCATCCATGGTTCGCAGTTATGGTTCTGTGTTGATGGTTGTTGACAGATTTTCCAAGATGGCGCAGTTTATCATTTGCTAGAAGAAAGACCATGTTTCCCATGAGCCCAGCTTGTATCATGTCTGATAGAGATTCTAAGTTCAAAAGGAACTTTTTCAAACTTGTGGAGGCAACTTAGTTGTTTACAGTTCTCTATGCCACAGACCTAACACAGGTCGTCAACAATTTAGATGATTTGACTCGTGATCATGATTCTAGCTGGTTAGATTGGCTACCCAATCCGAGTTTATTTACAACTATTCAACAGTCAACGAGTTGTTTGTTGTTTCAGATTATGCAACACCATCAACACCCATTGATTTGGCTTCGATTTCAGCTTTCGCTCCAGTTAGTGGTGTGGTTCAAAGGGCACATGCTCATAAGGAAAAGCGAGTAAAATGGAACGTGTTTATATTGTTCACAAATCGAGGTTGATGTTCACCAGATAATAGTTATCTTTGCTCCTGGTGATTTGGTGATGTGTTACAAAAACAATGTCATCAAATCCAGGTGGTAAAATAAGTATTGGTCCATTTTCAAAACTTTGACGAATTGTGACAACGCCCATAAGATTCATTTGCCACACGAGTTTTCTATGCATTACACTATAACTATAGAGGATCTGTTCGCAGTTATCATGTTGCCCATTGACAGGTCTTTGTCATTACCTCATGCTACTGATTATGTGGAGAGTATTCTAGACCTTGTACGTGTTAATCCTTTCGCTCAACAACCTAGCCATTTCCTCTTCAAGTGGAAAATCATCCAGATTGTGATAACTCGTGGTTATCATTTGAGCTATTGCCAACCCTTGATCCTAACAAGCTTACAGTTTTTTTTTTTTTTTTTGGAAAGGTCAAAAGTTGTAAAGTCTATCATTCATTATGAGAAAAAAAAAATGGAAGCAATCAACTAAAGTGAGAGAGTATTGGGTGAATAACTAAGTGTCACAGTTAGCCCAAAAGCTTTGAAATTTAACCCCCGATAATTCTGCCACTTTTGATGCCCAATGCCACATGAGGATCAAACGCTCCATAAGGTTGCACCTCAAGCACACTCCGTCAATGTCCATAACCCTAGCAATGAGGGCATCTCTAGTTGGAAGCCACTTCCATACACTTTGTGACATGAAAAAACAAACCCCGGGGGGAATGAGCTTCATCCGCACAAAAGTGGATGGAAAACTATTTGGCATTCCATTCTTTTCCTACTTCAACTCCCACATATCTTCTTCTTCCCTTAGAGAGATGGATTGAAGAACTCCCATCATTTGAATGGTTTCATTCTCAATATAATACACCTACTCATCATCCACCAAAGCACCAAACTCCGACACTTCCCCATTCTTTTAGATGACACCGTATATCCTAGGAGATGTCTCCCTAAGGGGACTAGGAATGACCCAAGTATCTTGCCAAAAATCATTTATCTTCCCCATACCAACTTGGAGGGACTGGAAAAGGTTGTCACTTAGCAATTGACGCCAGCTTGATTCAGATGCGATTATCGCCCACATAGAAAAAGTGGAAGGACAAAGCAGGAACGTGTGTGTGATAGATTATTTGTTGCGCTTTCGCAAAGAAGGTATCTATTAGGCAAGATGAGGCCACGCTTCTATCAATTGTTAGAACTCTCACATGAACCAGCACCCAAAGGAATAAATTTTGTCGAGGTGTTTCTTTTTGCAAAAGAAATGCTCTTAGAAGGAGAATGAGGAATGAGAGTTATGTTGTAGAAGTCCTTCACCATGAACGTACCCCGTTTATCATCCCAAACCCAACTATCCTCCATGTCCCAGAGCCCCATAATTTTGCTTAATTCCAAGTTACGAATGCCTCGTCTCAACGCCAAGTCCCATGAAGAATCAGCTTTCTCATCAGGGTTCACCCAGAAATCGGTTATTGCCACGACCACCTACCAAAGAGTGTTTTGTCCAATCCCTAGGCCACCCGTCCTTTCCGGATTGCACATCAAATCCAACTTGAGAGCATGAAAGTCATTGGAATCATCAGCTCCAATACAACAAAAAGTTTCTCAGTATGGTTTCGAACTTCTTTGTGACTGCTTCCAAAAGATGCATCAAGGACATGTAGCAAACCAGAATATTGGCGAGAATTCAAATTGATTGATAGCCTATGATATAATCTGTCAGTCTATAATGGCATAGAAGATAGAGTGGGCTGGGTTGATTGATAGCTTGACGAGCTTTAGGCTTCGTATTATTTTATTTCTTTTATTTTAAGAAAGTTGGGTCAGTAGGAACTAGATTAAACAGAGAACTGGAGGGTTAGAGAAAACAGTTTTGGAGTTTAGAAAAATTGGGATGAGGGACTGAACTTTGTAATTTTCCCTTTAATTTAGGGTTTGTCAATGACCATACCCTTGTTTTAGATGAATGATTGAATTGATGAGTCCAAGAATTTCCACTATATTTTCCATGAGTAATACCCCTTCGTAAAACAAACCCAAAGAATTAATTAGTAACCCAATTTTCTGGCAAATCGTCCCATTACATACCCCTACCATAAAACCTTTTGTAGATTCAATATTCACTTGTGTTGTCCTATATAAGATCTTATGACACTACAAAAGTCCACTGAACCCACCTGGGCACACAAGCGGATACACGTATTGCATACAGAACATATGAAATTGCTATCTTACCCAGTGGGTTCTGGTTTGGGAATCAGCTTCATTTTTCTATCATGTGGATGATGATTCAGAACAAGTAAAAGTGAAAGAGGTGCATTTTCACAGAAAAGAAAGGTTTCTGTGATATTATCCTATAAATAATAGAGTATTTGCCTGCTTAGAAATGAACAATGACTTTGGAATCATCAGAGCTTCAGACACTATACATATCAAAAGATCCATGCTCAAATGTATGTCAGTTACTAGAATAGACAAAAAATATAATCAAGTTAAATGCAGAAGTTATAAACAGTACAAATCCTAAATTCAGGTTATAAAATTAAAAACAGAAACCTGACTAGGGGGGGCATTGTCATCAATAAATGGAGCTGCAAGACTTATGAATGAAGCCTCACCAACCCCAACCAACCTGAAAAGACAACAAAAGCATAATCACCATTTGATATACATGCAAAAACATGATTCACCAATTGATGAAACACCGACATCTGTATACATTTTCATTGTCGATAACCAAACAGCAATATACATACATGCGGCAGATTGTAATGGACCAAAAATTAAACGAACAGCCACAACCAGCAGCAGCGACAGCCCACACAGACAATCCAACTCCAATCAGCCTAAACGGATTGTGACTGCAAAAGGTAACAAACAAGAACATCAAAACACAAATGCATGAAACGAAACTAACCATCTAAAAACATATTTTCTATCCAGACAAATTGTTGAATGCTAATCACTCAAAATGGTGGTTTCTTTCATCATTTCTATCATAGCACATTGTAGGAGTGTTTAATTGATACTTCTTCTCAAGCTTCCCATATCCATTGTGGATATGTTTGAGGAACACAATCAGAGGGAGACTTCTTTAGTAACTAACTTTTACAAGATTTGTTGGACCTGATAGCTTGAGAGGAACAGTACCTTCGATGATACTGAGTTTAAGGCAAGGAAACTACAACAGAAGCTATGGTGGTTGCTTAACATTTTGGGATTGACTTTTCATATTGTTAAGAGAGTGGGCTTAGAGCACTTTTGTTAATTGGGTCATGTTATGATCCTATGTTGTTCAAAATTTCTTGTCAAACATTTGGAAGGTCGTGACAGCCACTCTGGAAGCATGATTGGTCAGGAGGAGGTAGTTGGTGGAGTAAAGGCTGTTGAGTTATTAACATGATCAGAATCAGTAGGATCTCTTACGTCTCCTTCCAGGAATTTAATCAGAAGCTCCCTTCAATTTTATGCCAAAACATTCTACCTGTTGTACACACTGAAGATAATGTTGCCACTTGTTTTTTCTTTTCACTTCTTTTCTTTTATTTTTTAAATAGTTGTTATCAATTTACTTCCATGTTAAACATTTTCATTATTTTCTTTAAACCCTAAGAAGGAAGAAGTGGTTTCCTGACATTGCTTAGGACACTGTCAAGGTGAAGATTCTAAAGTGTGACCTCTCACTCTAATAATATTGATGTCTTTTCTTTAAAACTCAAGGCCTCAATGGTGGCTGCTTAAGTAAGTGATAACATTGGTGATGTAGAGTAGGTTGTTAAAAATGGTAAACCTATGAGGAGAAAAGTGTTGTGCTGGAAAAGAAGGATAGCGCGAGACAAGGTGATCGATTGATGGTTGCGTTAAAATTTGTCCCACATAACTTAGTAAGTAGTCCATGCAAATATTTTTAATTGGATACTCGCACTCTAATAGAATCCAGATTTTGAGTTAACGCATCCGGCATCACACCCTTTGTTTTAGAGGTGGTTTACTGGGGCAATATCCATAGTCTACCAATGGGCGTCACATTTCATACAATAAAAATGTAACCTCAATTTATTAAAACTGTAAATTTAAATCCTCGTTCACAATAGAGGCTACTTTCTCCAGGAACATAAACTAGAGGCAACCTAATGCAAGCAAGAAAAAAAGTTTGCTTAATTTAGCGGTGCAAGTGTTAAAGATGGGGGAATCTTTGGTTTCTTCCACATTAGCGGGATTCTAGCACACCTTTAGTTTAGAAAATTATTATGAAATTTACATTTTTCAGGTAAAGCAGTAGTTTTAAAGTGTTTCCAAATTGTAAGGCTATATTTTAGTCCTTTTAGGCTAGATGTTAGAAGTATTTTATGTTGATTCTAACTGTTTGAAGACTATTAAAAGTGGCCTCATTGTTAAATAAGTTAAAAAGAATTAAAAAAAAAGATTTAGAGTTAAATTGTATGAAATTGTTTTCAATGGAGATCTTGTTATTCTTCCATTTTTTATTTTGTTCTTGGTCGAGTTTCCAAAGAACTTAGAAACGTTGTTGAAAATTTGTTGTACAACCATAAGAAAAATGTCACCTCAATTTGGTCATTTGTAAAAAAGTAAAAAGTAAGTTTTTCTTAATATTTTTTAAACTTAAGATAGAGGTTCCTCCCTGGAGTGTAGAGACAACCACCTTCTCAAAGCAACCCTATGGGAAAAAGAAATTGTAACACCTCAAATCAAACTAATGTCCTCCATATCTAAATTGTCTATTATTTTCTCACTGGTGGCCATAAACATGCCTGAAACACTTTCCTAAAACTCCTAGTAAATTGAAAATCTCTTCTTGTTTTCCTGATTCCATGTGTAGTTATGACTTATGACAAAATTGCATAAAATATTGCCTATATTGTAAATGTGAAGAAGTAGATGAGGAGAACAAAAAGGTCAAAAAAAAAAAAGCAACGTGTGAAAGAAATCTAGAGAAAGAATGATGATCAAATAATTTCATAAACAAGTGAATGAATAGTTTTTTCCTCTAAGAATCCAAAGTGTCCAAGTTGCAAAGTCACACCGAAAACACTTGATGAAGAATCACCATTCAACACGCCCAACTCCTCAGCGAATCCCTTTCTCAATTTTGCAAAACATGCCAGTTAAAGTTTGTTGACTATAGCTTTGTATTGGATAAATTGAATATTGTTCGTGAATCAAAATAGTAACATAATGTTGGTCTTCTGAAGCAAATAATAATAGCAAAATGTTTTACCATTGTCAGAAGCAACATGGCAAACAACTAAGAGGGTGTTTGTTTTTACTACTAAATGGTGTCAAAACTCTTAATAAGAAGTGGACCACCTTATTTAAAGTGTTTGTTTTTAGTTTTTATCAGAAGTAGAACTTCTTATTGGAGTAAGCAACATGGAAGTGTTGATCACTTAGCACATAGTGCTGAGTAAAAATTATTCCAATAATAACCTGAACATAATTTTGTAATGACAATCGCTGCCCCATTTTCTTAAAAATAAGTAGGGCTAAATTTTGACGGCGCACTTTCGTTCTCTTCACCAAGCATTGTGGTTCTACCTACCTTCACAAAGACTCGGTAAGAAACTTATCTCATTTCTCTCATTCATCTTTGTTTTTTATTCATCTTTGTTTTCTTTCTCTGTATTTGAAGTTTTTCTTCATCTCTCCAACTCTCTGGGCAAACTGATAGTGAACAACTACGTCTCACGTACTTGGATCACGTGAACAAACCAATATGGTTAATTTACGAGATTGTATTGCAAACGAAATATTAGTAAGAAATTTGGTTTGATAATTTTTTTTAAATGTACTTCATCATATTTTGATATTCTTGCAATGAAAGGTATTGTAACATTGATTTGAGTAATGATTTTAAGCACAATATTTATGCCATAAATTTTTTCAGCTCAGTGGGGCAAAATTGACAAACAGTTCTCATTCAGCACCTAAAAAAACACCTTTTAATTTTACAACTTCTAATCGGCAACCCATTCAAAAGCAAGGAAGCACGGATTCGCGGTAAAACCCTCCGAATCCCCTAAATAAGCGAGTCGGATATGGATACGCGTGCGATTCGCGTTTGATACGTATCCGACACGCGGTCAACGTATCGGTCAACGTGACTTGGTCCGGATACGGTCCGGATACGGTTGCCAATAATTTTTTATTTTTTTTTTCAGATCTTGATAAAATCACACGGCTGAAATCTTCCCAGAGATCCATCGATCAGAGAAATCCATCGAGCAGATCAGAGATCGATCGAGTAGGGAGAGATCGATCGAGCAGGGAGAGAGGGGAGAGATCGAGCAGGGAGATCGATCGACTGGGAGAGATCGATCGATCGACTGATGGACTGGGAGATATCGAGAGATCGACTGGGAGAGATCGACTGATCGACTGGGAGAGATCGATCGATCGACTGATGGACTGGGAGATATCGATCGATCGATCGACTGATCGACTGTGAGATATCGATCGATCGATCGACTGGGAGTGATCGATCGAGCAGGGAGAGAGATCTAGCAGGGAGAGACGTCGACTGGGAGTATGGAGCGCTGCTTTCTTCAACCTCCTGCGCCTCAATCACCATGGGTTTCTTTAGTTGTGTATTCTGCAGAAGATGAGGTGTCTTTCCAGTTTCCATTGATGTGTTTCTGTAGTTGTGTATTTTGCTATATTCCCCATATCTATATGAGATGAGATATTATCATTGCTATTTATATTATCATTGCTATCTATATGAGATATTATTGATATCTATTGTCATTGCTATCTATATGAGATATTATCATTGCTATCTATATGGGATTCCATTGATGTGTTGAGTAGGGTCTAAGTTAGATCCGACCCATATTAGAATCAATTACCCTAATTTTCACTTATGTACCAAAACTTTTCATTCATTCAAATAATTTCATTAATTAAGCTCATTGCATTTAAATGTTTTATATATTTAGATTATTAATTATTGTTTGTGAGTTATGACATTATGTTAATAAATTTTTAATAAATATAAAAATAAAAATAAGGTTTGACGTGTCGCCGAGTCCCCGAATCCTAGTTTTTTGAAAATTGCCGAGTCGCCGTATCGTATCCGTGTCCGATACGATACGCGTATCCAAATCCGTGCATCCTAGTTCAAAAGCAAAACAAACAGTTCATTCGGAAGCTCGTTTAGAACTTCCAACTCCAATTAGAAGTTAGCTTCTAAGCACTTAAAAAAAACAAACGCCCTCTATGAGTTATTTAGTTCTATCATTAATGCATCCAAACAAGTAACAAAGAACACGAGTACAGTGACCAAAAACACAGAAGAAAGGTAACTTGAAAAGAAATTAAAATGGACAATATGGAACTATTGAGCCATCATTGTGTTCACCTCTTTGCTAAGCATGAATATGCTCCTTTAAAGTGTCAAGACAAGCAATGTAAATAAACATGAAAAAGAAGTTTGCACTCAAAAGAATGTTAATTGGAGTCGTAAATGGTGTTCACCTCTTGGCTAAGGATGCAAATATTGGAGAAGCAATCAAAAGTCCAACCATGAAAGCAGATGACAACAATCCATCTTCGAAATAATTCAAGTTGAAATCTCCCTGAAGAAACAGTAAATTGATAGTAAGTTGAATATCAATTTGCATACTTCAAATGTTGGAATGTTCCATTTACAAATATAATGTGTGAAAACTTACTGAATTCCGGTACCGGCAGTACATACACCAGTTTCCGTGCATGTCTCTAGACTACCATTGACACCATTGCTAGCTATGGTACCCCGATCAACGTAATTCAACATGTTGATGACGCAGAATATAACAAGCAACCTGCACACACACACAAAACACACAAATTTGATAAACAACCAGCCTCAAATCAAATGCCCATGTTCCAATTGTCAAAAATTTAAATTGAACTAGCCTCCCAACTAAGATTAGCTAAGAACATTCTCGAATAGTCCAAATTGAAAATTCAAAGCGGAGAAAGCAAGAAAATATATAAGCCCTAGAAATGAAATAGCGTGTAGAGAGTCGATGAGAAATTACCTCTTGGGTGTGAACCAAGAAGGTTTGAGAGTCCGAGATTGCAATTCTATTGGTCATCTCTCCTGCTGATTCGTCGTCGTCGTCTTCGGTAGAGAGAACCATGGAGAACCAACAACAAATTACTCCTATTCTTTTCTCTTAGATATTCTTCTTGTGATGCTGAGTTTCGGTCATGTGTATCTTCAAGTTGAAGGTCTCGTGTTGTTTAATAGAACAGCCTTCTTCAACCAGGTCAGAATGGTTGTTGCTAAGTTGCCCCCTCTCTTAACTTTTCACTTCAACTCTCTCAGCTGCACTCTGATGATATCAGTGTCTAACCACCCAGCTTTACTCGCTCGGAAGCAAACCGAATGATATTAGCTTCACGCGTGGCATTAATAAAAGCAAAAGCCAAACATTTGTTGGGGGGTATTTTTTAGTCCTCGTCAAATCTTTTTTTTCACCTCTATTTTCTCCTTGTATCTCGCCGTCTCTCATTGCCTTGTTATCTCTCTCCACTCTCCTCTTCTTCTGACAGTGATCAGTTCTTCCCCAAATTTGACGATGAAGAAGTCAAAATCAAGACACTTCATCGAATTTCATCTAGCGTTTTTTAATTCAATTTTTTAAACTAGATTTTTTTTTTTTTTTTAGTTTGATGATTTTATACAACATCAAGATGTATTATTCAATTTACCTCTTTAAAACCAAATTCTTAAGTTTCTAACAAATTTAGACATCTTTCTGTTTTTACCAAGTTGATTGGGAGATACGAAAATTAGTTTTTTTTTAATCCCTTAACCACTGCCACCTACATGCCGCTGTCAAGGTTTGAACCCTTACATGTGATTTCATCCACTGCCAATAGGCCGAAAAACAATACCCTGACTAAACTTAATTACAAGTCTACTACTATTTTCTTATTTGCAGGAGATGTTACGTTCACCCAAATAAATTTCTTCTCACACCCTAGTCAATGTCGCTCTAGTACTTTTAGTTAGTGTTCTAAAAAGTGCTTAGGGGTTGGGTGGGGCGGCGACCAGGTGTCTAGTGCCTAGGCGGTTTAGGTTTTATTAAGTTAAGCATAATACTTTATCAATTACATCCAATTTAATGCCAATATACATATGCAACATTTATAAACATGAAAAATTAACAATCATAAACAAAATTTATTAAAACTCAAATGACTAAAGTTGGTCATGGTGGGTACTTTATACAAAGTTGAATTTGTGGACAGCTATCCAAACATACTCTTTTATTTTTTTCAAATTTCATGAATGACCTCAGTCACGTTTGATAAATCTACATTACTAAAATTGGTACCGACAGATCCTTTGAGGATTCCATTAAGTAATCATCAATTGCTACATTCAAACATATATTGAATAAAAAATAATTAAATTGTTTCTTTCCAAAAAAATGGAAAGAAAAATAAAATAAGAACACAATCAGCCTTATTTAAAAAAAAAAAATCGCCAGAACCCCGCCTAGGCCCCTACCCGATTTTTCACCCCGCGCAGCCATTAATCTAGGCATTTCTCTAACGTCTAGCGCCTAGGTGCCGCCTGGGTTGTTTTATATAACAATGTTTTAG